>JANHGB010020774.1:0-19968 GCA_026283785.1 Coracopsis vasa
GTTGGAAGGGACCTTCAAAGGTCATCTAGTCTATTGCCACTGCAATGAGCATATACATACTGAACTAGGTCAGGATGCCCAGAATCCAGCCTAGCCTTAAATGTCTTCAGGGATGGCGGATCCACTGCCTCTCTGAGCCACTTGTGCCAGTATTTTACTACCCTCACTGTAAAAACTTTCTTACTCACATCCAGCCTGAACGTTTGCTCTTTTAGTTTAAAACCATTATCCCTTGTCCTACTGCAACAGATCCTGCTAAAAAAGCCTCTCCACATCTTTCTTATAGGCCCCTTTTAAGTACTAGAAGATCACAATAAGGTCTCCCTGGAGTCTTCTGCAGGCTGAATAGCTTGCCTATCCTTAAGTTTGGAGATGGCCCTGATTAACTCGAATGATGGAAGAGTGGGATGTGAGAGGGAAGACACAGCAGCGGACGTGATCTTAGGTTTCTCCATGTACCCCTCTAATCACTGGGCCTGAGTATCTCATGGGCCAGGATGGGTTCTTCTCCATCCTTTGCAGGCAGACTTAGACTGTACTTAGAACTGCTCGAGAGTTGTCCATACGCTTATTCTGCCTCCTGAGAACAGCTGCAAGGAAGTCTGCGTTGTCTTCAACCCCTGTGTCTGCTGCTGGCGCCTGTGTGCCAGCTGCTGCTCTTGGAACTGCTGAGCAGCCGCAGCTGAGCAGCCGCCTCCCGCAGAAGCCTGAAGCCCCATGCGGGGCAGAGGCTGGCCCCGTCCTTTCTCTATCCCCATGCGTGATCGCGGCATTTCTGTCCCCTCATCGCGGCGGCGGGGAGAAGGCAGGAAAAATGATACTGGGGAGGGATCGCTGTGCGTGTCGGGGAGCGGCGATCGGGCTGCGTTTCTGGCTGCCGCCTTGCTCTCCCCGCCCGCGGAGAGGGGATGCTGAGGGCGTGGTAGGGCAGTGCGGGGAGAGCGAGGGCGGTGGCCGCACCTCCCGGCCCCTCTCGCCTGCCGCCGGGGTCTGCGGCCGCTCCCGCCGAGAAGCAGGCGCTGCCGGAGCCGGTGAGCGGCTCTCCCCACCCCTTCCCGTGCATCACCCAAACTCCTGGCAGGGGAGACACCCTCCGCTGCCGCCTTCGCTTCCTCCTCCTCCTTCTTTCCCTCCTCCTCCTCCTCCCTCCCGCTGCAAACCCCAAATAAAAGGGGCGGGGGGCGGCAGGATGCGCCGCTCGGCGGGGAGGTCGGCGCCGCCGCCGCCGGCCGCCTGATGCTGTCGCAATTCGCCATTGCCGGGCACGGCTTGGAGCCGAGCGGAGAGAGACGAGGGGCAGAGGAGCACCAGCCCCTCCTGCCCGGCCGCCCCCTTGGCCCGCGGCCGCCGTCTCCCCCGATGCCCGGCCGCCGCCGGAGAGGGGCCCCGGGGGCCCGCTCTTGTCTCCTCTGGCTCTTTGTGTTGCTGAAGGTAAGTGCCGGGGAAGGGGAGGGGTGCGGGTCCCCCCTTCCCGAGGGCGCCGAGCCCCCTCCGCGCCGCCTTTGTGTGCTTTCCAGGCGGGATCGCGGCGCCCGGGGACGGCGGGTGGCTGCGCCCGCTCCGCCTCTCCCGCGGGGCGGCGGAGGCTGGGGCTCAGCCCCTGCTGGCTCCGCTTTGTGTTCCCGCGGGGAACCACGCAGGGTCTGCCTGTGGATTTGGGGGGACTGTAGAGAGAGGCGGCCATGCGATCCATCGGTCCGTCATCCGACGGGCGGGCAGCCCGCGGCGGGATGCGCTCCCTCTCCCAAATCCCCACCGAAAGTGCCGGCAGCCCCGGAGAGCTGCGGCCGCGCTTCTTCCCATCCTCTACCTCCTCCGAAGTTACTCGGCTCTCAGCTGGGGTGCCGAGAGAGCGGCCATACGGGGTTCTTGAAGGTGTTGCCCGCAGGGCCGGGCCGTGCCGGGGTCCGCGCTGTCCTTCAGCACCGCCCGGCTCCGGGGAGACGCGCCCCGCCGCAACGTGTTCCCCGTTAAATGTCTCTTATCGTTCATTCACCCCTACCCCGCAAGAAAACCCTTGTGAAAATGCATCCAACAAAGGGACTGGTGGTGTATCGCGGTGGTTTTAATGCTGCTTTCTGATCAGCCCCGTGCGATGTTCAGATTTCAAAGTTCTGCTTAATACTGCAAGCTTGGTTTCACATGACATTCTCTGTCTTTACACTGCTGCTCCTTTAATGGTTTCTCAGGCGTATTTAATATTCTTCGTGTAACTTATAAAAGAAAATGTATGTGCCATCTAGGTGAACACTGCTGACTATAAATGTCACTGCCCTAACGTACAGTGTTCAGCGCTACTAAAAACTTTGTTGTATATTTGTCAGCCACTGTTAAGCAGAACTCCACAGCTAAGGACCTGACCTCTCAGAGTCCTATAAATGTAAATGTTCTGTGGAAATCAGCAGGAGTCCCTGTGTGAATGAGAGTTTGCAGGATCATGTCCTAGAGCAGCAGCGGTGTCACTTCTAAAATTGACATTGCATTGACAGAACTATTTAAAGGGAAGCTTTCACAGCATCTGTTCACATATAGTAGTCAACTGTCAGCTGTCTCATTTTCATAAGTGCTGAAACATACATTTATGCAAGATAAGATGTTAATATACAGGCAACATTTTGTTCCTTGGATTTTGGTGATTTCTTTTTTTTTTTTAAGACTGTGAATGTTATGGCCCAGCAGAAAAGTAAAGATTCTAGTTTATTCCTGAATATAGAAGTTCACACAGTTTTAAGTAGTTGTTTTATCCCACAATCACAGTTCATGATAGGTACTTTAAATTTGTAAAATACTATACTTATAAGTAATGGATCTCAAGAATGAATGTCAAGAAATTTGCTAATGTTTGGAGGTAGCAAAGTCCTCAGTTTTTTATTCTGTTGGAAAGAAACCATTGCTTCTGAGCCAAATAAAACTCAGACCAACCAGGACTGGAATGACAAAAAAAGCTGATGTGTGTTAGCAGAATTTTGTAGTGTGAGGGAAGGTAAAGCTGTAGCTCAAGATAGAGCTGCATCAGTGACACTATGTCACAGATTCATGTCATGGATTATGACTTTGGTTGGATAGCAAGTCTACTGTCATTAGTTATCTTGTACGTTATTATTAGACACTACAGTAAGAGAAGAACTGAGACTTCGGTGGATGCTTAAAGTAAGCATGATTACAGGGGAGAAGTTGGAGAAGCAAGAGCATTGCTAGTTTCAAATCACTGGAATAGGACTATTTTCCTGAGCTTGAAATTCACTTTATTTTCTTTAATGTCTACATATTTTTTTCAGTGACAAATAATTGCACACAACTAATTTTAAAACAAGGCATTTCCCTAGTTTTGTGCTGTTTAGTTCAACCTGTTGAAGCACTACTCAAATTATCCAGCCTCAGGTTATTAAATTGATGTTTCACCTGGAAATTAAACTCATTGAGAAAGAAGTGTCATTGAACTGATGAATCTGAAGACGGGCAAAACTGATGTCTGTGTGCTTGCTATTTCAGCCTTAGCAGCCCAAATGTCACTTGCTAAGCTGTATCTGCTTGATGTGGCCTTGATAGACCCATCTGGCAATTTGTAAAATCATCAGCAGACTTTTGCATGGTGATAAAACTGCTCAAAGCACATTTTCGCTTCCCTTTCTGTTGCTGTTATTTCAGGATGTAAAATAATAGTGCCAACTTGTTCTAACTCCTGATGCTGTCTGAGGTTGCTGGTACAGTCAGCGACAAAAAGAGATCAAACAGGGATATTACACACTGCATGTTTTGTGCCTGATATTGTTGCCCATGGGCTAGTAATATTTAGTTCCTTCTTTCACAATGCAGTGTGGAAGCTTTCTGTGCTCCAGGGTAATACCATAATCTTTCTTTTTGGAAACACAGCAATGCAATCTTGAACCTTTATAATTCTCTTTTTTTTTTTTTTTTTGGTGATTTTCTCATGTGATGGCTAGTTTAGAAACTAGCAGAAGAAAGGCATTGTGTGCAAGCTCAGATATTGATATGGATTTACAGTACTTGGCAGAGGAACAGGGCTGAGTCTTGCTTCAGAGAAAAGCCTTCAGCCTTTCTGCTGTGGCAATCTCTTAGTTAATATATAGCCATTTTGCAATGGGTCTGCGTTGTCCGATGTTCCAGTCTGAAGGGCTGGAAGGCATAGTCTTTAGCTGCTTGCTTTGTAATTGTCTCATTTTGGTGTGGTAAAGGCATGGCGGATCACAGCTGAAGAGAAAAGCTGTACATCAGCCAAGTAAAGAACAATAAAAAGTAGACATATTCCCTGATCCCAGTGACTGATGTTATCTTTCCTATCTTTACTAGATTCAATCCAGTAACCTTCCGTTAGTCCTGTCCGCACTGAGCTTTGACCAGTTGAAGTTCTGCCCTAGATTATGTGGCCACTATGTCAGATGTCCCATGCTGTTAGTCACATCTGTGTGATTTTATGTTTCCTTGCTGTTTTATTTTTGTGGAACAAGGTAGAGCTTAAGTAGAGGACATAAAGCATCTTAAATATGCCAAACCTGATGGTGGGGCATAATTTACAATCTATTACACCTCCAAGAAGGTCTGACCAATGCTGTCAGTAGGAAAACAAAGGGAAAGCTTGTCACAGTAGTTCCAAGTAGAACTAAATATGAGGGATGACACTCTGGTGAAAATTGTCTCTCCAGGAGACTGAGGTCTGTGTATATCAGTCTTACATAGGTTCATCAGACTCTGCATATAAAGCGGCAACACCTTCTTTCTTTCTCTCAGCAAGGACAACTTTTTATGTCTAGCAGGTAGACTTCTGTCCACTAGCACATCAGTTTATGGAGTTTGGTGTCATAGTGAAGTCTAAATTCAGGTTTAGATGGACCAAGCATTCAAAGAGATTTAGATTCTGTAACACTTTACTCAGCACAACCTTACCCAACAAAAGGAAATGTGTTTTTGTTGGTGGCATTTTCAAGAGAATCTGCACTTAATGATCTGAAGCAAAATCCATACCATCAGGGCATTACCTCTTTTTGTGGGAGAAACATTTTTAAGAGAAAGACTGATTTCATAGCTGGGAGCCCCAGTGTTCCGTCACTGTTTCCTCTGGCTGGAAACAAAAAAAGCCAAAAAACACAATGTGAATTTTGGTGGTGATGATGGTACTGAGTCCTTTTAACAATCTCTTCTCTCTCTAAGAGATGCTGGATGAAACTTTTATTGAGAAAACAAGTTTGGGTTTGTTTTTTTTTCCTCATAACCATATCCTACTAGCACCAAAATAAACCCCCAATCTTACCAATTCATTTTTGTTGGCAAAACTAATGTAAGGTTTCCTCATGATGGGACAGACTTAAAGGAGCTACTGAGGTAAAACAGTCTGAACTTTTCTGCGTACCGCTACTCCAAGACTAATCAGGCCATATGGAAGAGAAAAACATCCTCCCTGGAAAAGCATATACTTTTCTTCTTAAAAGAAATGGTCATCCTTAGTCCCAAACTTCTACAAGTCATATTCTCTCTCATTTCATTATTTTCATGGATTATTTCTAGACCAGGGTGATTCTAGAGGGCAAGGCTAATGAAGAGGATGCTTGCATGCCAGCTCATGTTTGTGAAACTGGAGTAGGTGCTTGCCAGTCTCTCTGCCAGTGGAATAAAAGTCTGCTATTGCTCTGGCAAATTTCTGATTTCATTGTGGTGAAATGGTACTGGACCATTGAGAAAAGATCTTTCATCTCTGCACGAGTTATGAGTCCCAGATTCAAACTGCATGAGGTCATTAAGACAATTTCTAGGTTGTGTCACCTCAGTCAGAAGCTGCACTCAGGGGTGATCCCTCATTCCGGTTAAGACAGGGACTATGCCAAATGAAGATTTACCTGTGGTGAACCCCTGGTGATTCATTAAAGGTCTCACAGACAGTGTGCTGACTGAACTTCAGAAGCCCACTAATCTCTGCATTTTTGATGTCAACACAGAGAGCAATCCAGGCAGATCATAAAATGACCTTACAGAGCTTCAGAATGGATGTTAAGCTGAGCAAAGTCTTGTCTAAACTCATCTTGAGACTTATTTTACCAGACAGTCTCAGCTCTGTCAAGAGCTCTGGGTCAGGACAATAAATGTCAAAAAATAAAGCTTTGAAAACAGGTCTTTTTGCTAAACAACTTAGAAGTCTCATAATTAAGTTTGGGTTTAGGTGTTCTTTGAAATTACGTAGCTAGTTGCAATGTAAAGAAAAAAAGAAACTTTTAAATTTAAAATATTTTTAACATTTATCAAGTCTTTACGCAGAGTTTAATAGCTAGGAGTACTAAGAAAACTAAGAAAGGCTACCTTGCTTTTCATAGTACTGTGTAATCTTGGATGAATAGAGCCAGTGAAGGGACCAACTCCTAAGGAAGAAGTCTGCTATCTTTACGGTAAGACAAACATGATGCATTTCATTTCTGGAACACCTTCATTCTCATGCTAGGAAATTACAGTGGCTTTTAAATGAAGGAGTTCCAGAAATAAAATGATATGCATCATGTCTGGCTCACCATAAAGATAGCACATTGTACCAGAGCAAAAGTAGTATGTGCTGTACTCAAATTACTATGGTTATCTTTTCATTTTCTCTTCTGTTATATGTGTGTATTTAGAGAAGAAATGTTTTACAGTAAGAATCAGTGATGGGAAATTTGGTGATGCAACTGATAGTAACAGGGAAGAGAGCTGGTGATATATTTTTAAGAGAGAGGAGATATGTTTTAAGGGAATTAATAGACTTGGCTTTTAAAATGCTGGTCTTGAGGTGGCAACATGGGCAAGAAGAGAATATATGTAATAGGCACTGTGACTGAGTAGAAAACATAACACTGGGGATGGAAAAATTGAGTGGGACATGTAAGCATGAGAGTTGAACACTTCAGAGGAGCTGAATGGAGGTTACAGAAGCCAACAACTCTGTGCTATTCCATGTCAGCCAGAGATTTAACATGAGATAGCTGTTCGGTAGATATGAACCTCTTGGGGGATGAAAATCCTAAATGCCTTTTTAAGTACTTTGGGAAAACCAGATAATGTTGCTTGTCAATCAAACAGTTGTGATTTTAAAATGATATGGCCTCGGTGCTCTTTAGGTGGTTGAGACATAGATCTCCTAGTCATGTCAGAAGTGTTTAAACAACTAGCTCCTTCATGTATTACAGCAGGTTCCCAACTCAGTTATGTTGACTTCTAACTATATAATGCAAAGCCAGGTGTTTGGGATAAGAGAGGTGGGTCCCAGTCACAATGTTGTCCATCAGCAACTCCTATATTAAGAGCTTTCAATCATTTCCTTGACAGATGCCTAGAATCAGCCAAGAAGGGGCTGTTCCTCAAGGTTGAGGGAAGTTACCAGAGCAGACCCCAGACTGTCTCAATCGCCTTGTTACCTTTGTGTAATCTGCTGTTTGGCATGTGTCTCTTATCTGCACCACAGCTATTTGGGATCATTTCCTCTTTGTTCATATGGAAGTCATTTTAATCTGGAAGTAATTTTAACATGGAAAATCTTTGCTCCTTGTTGACCTATCAAATGAGAAGGGTCTAGTTGTCATTCCATTTAAAACCAGCAAAGAAATCTGAAACTTGAGTAAAAAAACCCAAAAAACAAAGGAAAAAAAGAAAACCTATTAAAATATGAAGAACAGTAGAGAGGATTGGTGGGGGAAAAAAAATCCACAGAAAGAATGCTAATTAGTCTTTTCCCAAAGTACTGCAAGGCAGCTCTAACATTTTCCAACAGCAATGAAATTAATTTATTTATTATTTGCTTAGCACTGCTGTGCCTAGCTTTGTTCTGTATGCAAAATATCTGCAGACTCTGCCTGAAGTCTGAAAGATAGACACATCAAAATAAGTATGCTCTAGATAACTGAGAAATGATTATCATGTATGCCAGTTGCTGGTGTTCTCTAAGGGGAGGTATGCCTTCCACACAGAAACAAGTCACAATTGCTTCCCCCAGGAGCTGAGCAGAGGGGTTTTTTGTTGTTATTGTGGTTTGCTGCTTTTGTTTTAATTCGGTATTGATTTCTACAGGATGTTGCTCATCAGAGCTTCTGGACATTTACATCAGTTTAAAACATCAAAAAATAATTAATAATCAATGTGACTTTAATCCCTTCAAAGAGAGCCTATTAACCTACAAAAAATGCTCTAGCTCACAATAGCTTCATGAAAGCAATCGTAAGCAGGGCAAGAGATGAAAGGGAGAAACATCACTCGGATATTTTGGGGCTTTTTTTGAAGAGAACTTTTATTCAGAACAGAGAACATGGCTAATATTTTATTGCAGTCAGCTTACTGTAAATTGGGAGGTATGGAGTTTTTAATAATTTTCTTTCTCTCCCTCGGCTGCCCCTGCCTAATCTTGTACTGAGATTATCTTGAGTCATCAGTGTCTGCTCCTAAGGAAAATATTATGATGTCACAAAATCAATATTGGAGAATCCTATACTGTAATCCCTTTTCAAGGAAGTCCATTAAATCAATGCCTCTCCTTCTGTGAGTAATGACTGTAGAATCAAGCCCTCTGATTTCGCTGTGTGAAGGAATAAGCAGATGGGATGGGATTTTACATAATTAACTGGCTGTTATTAAATACAACAAGAAAAATTATGACATTTTCTGTAAGGTAAATGAATACATAGTGAATACTTAGGCATATTTCAAAATGATCTCTGGTATAAAAGTACTTTTGCTTTGGGTTACAAAATGTGCTAAACCAAAAATACTTTTTTAGTTTTAAGACTTTTTTGAAAACTAACTGAAGACTCTTCAAGTTTCCTCCTCAGCATTGTGGGAAATCACGAAAACTGCAGAATAGTGACACCATATGATTGCCACCAGCGTTTAACCGAAATGGAGGCACTCCAAGAGTACGGATAATAATTCTGCCATCTCACCTGTTGTTTATGTGCAACATTGACCTCTGTTAGTTGGAACCAGAACTGATGGGTTGCCTCTAATTTCTAGGATGCTGGGAGCTATCAGAGAGTCTTCTGTGCTTCTGGGAACAGGTCCAAAATCCAAATGAAGTCAATGGATGTCTTTATGTTGCTTTAAATGAGCTTTGGATCAAGCTGTAGCAGGAAGACCTGTGATCTCAGCTGGGTGATGCCGCGAAGTTTGACATGCAGCACAGAGTTAACTGTAATATGCAGGTGACCTTGGGCTCACTGCAGTGTTGGTAGCACAAACTGGAGGCCACTGGATAGTTTTGATTTTTGGAATCTGAGAGCCTGATAACTTAAAGATACTCCCCATCAGATAAATCTTGAGCAACCTTTTTGCTTAGGAAGTAGATGTATTGGCAAGAATTGGTTTGTTGTAATCCCCTGCTGAAGCCAGTGTAATGGGAGCACACTTGAATGCTTCTGCTCTTCCAAGAGGAGCTTCTTTGCAGGAAACTTAAGTTTTGTAACTAGCACTAGGCAAAACATAGGGTGGTTTTCTCCTGGCAGAGCCATAAGTCTCCTCTTTCTCTTCCTTTGCACATTCCAGGGACTGTTCAAATAAGAGTTCAGATTTAAATATGTTTCAACAGATAGCTGCTTTTGCTGGCATTGCAGTATTAACACAGGTACGTTGGATGGAAACCAAATTCTGCACCAATACCTGATACTTGTGTATGGATCTGAACAATGTAGCTGGTCCCTGCTTCTTTAATAGGCTAGCTGACTCAATAGCAAAATTAAAACCCAATGACAATCAGAGGCCTTTGAATTTCAGATCATAAACTCTCATCCTGCTCTACTCGGATGCGATCTGAAGACAAACATTATTGCCTAGACTCTTTCACTTGCACTCTTCCAGTTAATTACAGAACAGCAGACTTCCATATCTGTGATCACACAAATGGAAATAGCAGTTCAAAATATATTCGCATGCTTATCTGAAATGCAGAAGGAACCAGAATTTGAGAAGTAATTTAAGATAGGTGTCTGGAAAATAATTTTTATCCAAAGGGCAAATGCACAGCCAAATTAAATGCTGTCAGTGAGCCCTAGTTATGTATTGAGTAGCAGAGCTGGTCTTGCTTGGAGGAGGGCATGGTGGAGTCAAATTCTCTTCTCCATGGAAGGAATTCAGCAGAAACTGGATATTTTCTTACATGTGCGCACAGAACAGTTGTAAAGATTGAGTTCTCTCTGTTTCTGTATGGACATGTTTCTGTTTGGTTTAAAACTTGATAATTAGAGGGGTGAATAGTTAAAAGAAGCTAACAATAGCAGCAAGCTAAAAAAAGAAAGTTTTGGCCATTTGACTATAGTGCTTTGCAATAGCTTTAAATGAGATCTGTATCCATATCTGCTGCATATTGTAAATATGAAGATAATCAGGTTTTCCTTTTAATATTTTGTCATAAAGGGCCTGAAATTTGCAGGAACCTTTGTGCAAAGCAACATGCCAGAGACCAGTTGTCTCAGACATCACACGTGATGCTGGGACAAAGGGGTTTTTATGTGATGGCATAGTAGCCTAGCTATCAGAGAGCAGTCTTTCCTGGTAGGCATTACTACATCAGGTGATGGACAATAGATAGTCAGGATATTGGTAAGTGTCCAGGTGGAAGAAACAAATTCTGGAATGTCTGTTACATGGTGCATGAGCATTCAGTTTGAAGCAGAATCAGAATGTGTTCACTATGGCCTCACCAGAAGGACTGGAGTGACTGGAATAGTTGCAGGTGACATTATTTCATGCAAAATAAAAAAGGTTAGGAGATAAAAAGGAAAGGATATTTTGAGCATAGCAGAGCATATCTTGCAGTCTTTGTCTGTTCCACTTATGTGCATGGTTATTTCTGCATCTCTTTTCTTTCTGTAGCTAACCTTTAATAGAGATGCAACCTGTTTGGAGATTGGCTTTTAGTAATGATATCTTGTAATGGCTGTATAGGATCAGTTGTTCATTGTCAATATGCACTATGAGGAAACTCATCTATTGATCAGGGTGCTTTTATTTTTATCTGAAAGATTTTTTTATTATTATTTTTTCTGGAGGTAGGGATTTGTTGCCCTTATGAGTGCTGGTTATATGATTAAAGCATATGAGAGCTAGTGGATACCTAGTGGATACAGCATTGATTTTAACTGAAAGAATCATCTTGACATTGAAATGTTTAGGCTAATATGATTTGGTTTTCTAAGCTGGTAATTTACCATCTCTGCATTTGTCTGGTGTCTTGTATGGTGTATGGGTCTCATGGTGCTCTAGAAAGAAAGGGTCAGATTTTCTCATGCTTATTTCCCAATGTAATAAATTATTGTGTTGAGGTTCAACAGCACAACAGAACTGGGCTTGCAGCAAGCTACCTTGTCTAGAGTGGGGAAAGCCAAGGGCTGCCATGTTGGACTGCTTGCAGATGCAGTGCTAAGACTGCAAGTCAGAAGCAAGGAATGATTGTCTTAAAAAATGTTGAGACAAAAGCCACAATGGTGTTGTAAGCTGGATGTGATCTGGTTGGCTATCACTGGACAGCTCTAGGTTTTGCTGCCCTTTTTTGAAATGTCATAGGCATGTTCTCCTTTATCCTTCTAGCTAGCTTTATGCTGACTAATGCTGATAATCCTCGCTCCACTGCATAGCTGGGGGACTACCATTCATGCTGACCAACTGCAGCATGTGGGGAAAGGGGGGAGCAAGAGACTGCAACTGGCCAGTTGAGAAAGCAAGTGATTCAGAATTGTCCCCTCGTTGTCAATAAAATAGCAAATGCTGTAGTATAGAGCAGGGACTGCACATCTCTGAGGATGCAGGGAACTGTGTAACTGTTCAGAGTCAAACAGTGATTTAGGCTGGAAGGAACATCTAGAGACCATCAGATCTGATCCTCGGCTCAAAACAGGGTCAGGTAAGTCAGGGGCTAAGGGTCATGTTTGGATGAGTTTTGAGTATCTGAGAAGATGGAGATTCTACCACCTCTCTGGACAAACTCTTAGGGCCCAGCAGGAAACAAATGACAGTCAGTTAAACCTTTTTCAAAATCATGAATTGAGACTCAAAAGTATGAAGCCATCTTATTAACTTGACCTTACTTTTCCCCTTAAATTCATTTCAAATAATAATTTTAGGCTGTCTTTCTTTGTAGAGTTTAAAACTCTCGGTTACAGTCACAAGCTTTATGCTGAAGTGTGCTGGTTTTTCTTGCATTCATCAGCGCCTTGAAGCTTGAGTCTTAAATATAACACTAAGGATAAAATTCTTAGAGCTGCTGTTGTTAGAATGTGCCTTAATTATCACTTAAACTTTCTGCAGAGTCAGGTAGGTATCTGCCATCACGGCACATTCATTTCACAGCTTCACGTTTCTCACGAAGGCTTTTTGATTGAGATTTTCTTTTTTTCTTCTGTGAGGAGAACCATGTCTTCATATATTTGACAAGCTTAGGTCTTAGGCATGCAGGAACCCATTAAAGCTTCACCGTGGGGGTACTTGTGAGTAATGTGAATGAAAGGCTGTTGGGAACGGGCTTGCTGCTGTCCTATGGCTTAGTGCTGGAGCAGAGGAATTGCTCATCACTGCATCGAATTAGAGAAAATTGTAAAAATCAAGGTGGAAAATACTTGTCTCAAGGGAATATGTGGAATCCTTTCTGGAAATTTCCCTTGCACTTTTTTCATTGATAACCACTGCTCCTCAAATCAATAGATTACAGTGACTCGATACATTTAATGAGCTCCAAAGGAACAGTCACTTTGGACTGTGATTACAGCTTCTGCTGCCTGACCGCACATCATGCTAGCATTTTATTACTAATGATTTATAATGTTGAAAGGGAGGCCGAATTTGGTGATTCATTATTTTTTTCACAGGTTTTGCCTTGAAATTACGTTAGCTCATATGTTTACTTGTCTGTGCTAGGATACAGATTTCTTTCTTTTTTTTTTTAACTTCAGGATGTAGAATAGTAAAAAAATACCCCCCAACTAAAAATAAAACCCCCACCAAAAAACTAAAACCCAAACAAAAACCTCCCCGTCAAGTTTTAAAACTCTCCAACATGGCTGTTGTTCTATGGCCCCTACTTCTTCCAGTTCTATTCTATTGAATCCTGACTTTCAAACAATATCACCATATAAAAACCTTCTGCTTACAGCTTTGAAAAGTCAAATCTTCCAGTGAATAACACAAAAGCATATCTTACAGTTCCAAAAGAAAGAAAAAAAATCTCATAATGTCATCTGTTAGAGAAGCAAAATGATGCTTTTCCCCTGAAGACACTACAATGCCAGATTTAATTTATTTTGGGAAGAAAGAAAGACTATTCTGTGGAATGTGCTTACCACTTGTGAAGCGAAAGGTGTCAGCAGAGGGTGTGAAGATATCCTTGAGAATAGAGCTTACACAGAACCAGACGAGTTTATAGAATAAAGGAAAAACCTCTGCACTTTATATTTAGTATAAAAGAAATGGATAGAGGGGATTTTGATGTCGTACACAGCCTAGGGCGGATCAGCTGTGCTCAGACTGTGGGTTCAGAAAGTTTGGTTCTCTAATCCCAGCTCTTCAAAGCTAGATTTAGCTACGCCAAACTCTCTGGCCTTCACTGTGCAGGGAGAGTGCTGTGAAGGAGAACACCTTGAGGTCCACTTCCCACGCTGCTGCGCCCAGTAGAGCTTCAGAGCATGTGGGAAAGGGCTCCAGACTGAAATGGCTCTGCCACAGAGCCCTTTGCCTGCAATGCAATTTAAATGCATGATTTCATCTAATATTAATAATTTGGAAGGCTTATAAATTATTAACACAGGGATTGTCTGAGAGTTGCATGTCATATGGATACAGGAGTTTCATATACACTCTGGTATTCCATACTGTGTTGTTTCTTTGTGTCCTTAACAAGTTTAAAGCATGAAGTCTAGTGGTGTCAGCTGATGCCTGGGATTGGTCCTTTATGTTTTTGTCCAGAAACACTACCCCTGTTCCTACAGAAACGGGTGATAGATGGCTGGTAATTGCTGGATGCCCACTGTGAATTTTCAATTATAATGAAAAGTCTTTTTGCATTAGGAGATGATCCTCAACCTGAATGAGGGGAAGCAGATGGACTGCAGAGATGTCTGCATCCTGCACCAAGGAATGCGTGTGCTACATTAAGAAGGCTAATAAAGGGGGAGTGGAGTGTCCCCTTCTGCCCCCTGATAAATCCATCTCTGTGCTGTCAGAAATGGCTATAAAATGGGAGCTGTGGGATTTTTCTCTGCGCAAATGATCTAGTCTCATCTATCTTTTTTCCTATTTGAGTACTGACATGTTCCTTCTCTGCAAGTATTTATCCGAAGTCTTTACTTGGAGTGTTGGACTAAAGGTCATATCCATTTTTTTTCTCTTATCTTTCTCTCCTTTTTTTTTTTTCTTCTGTAGTCACTCTGTTTCTAAAGATGGCAAATTAAATAACTGATGATTTATTCTGATGCCAGAAGGCCTTCGTAATATGCATATTAGGGTTTAGTGTATTTTTCTTTTATGCATCTCAGTGCTTTCAATTTGTATGCAGAGCCATCCTCTTACCATGAACTTCTATGCCCAGAGCTGAGGATTATGTTCTTATCCAGCATATGTACTCAGCCTGAAATGCTAAATCTCTGCTAGTAGAGGAACGGAAAGATGTTATGGTTAAAGGAGCTATATCAAATTAACCAGTCAGATCACACTACAGATCATTTCTGGTGAGAGGCAAGATAAAGATACTCCCTGAATGTTTGTGTCCCCTGACCAACACTAACTCTAAATTTAAGTATTGGTGCTCTGACTGTGAGAGATTAAACAAATACGGATTTTAATTAAAAAAAAAAAATCAGATTTGTGACAGCAGTGGAAGAGTCTCTGTGGATGCTGGTTTGCACAACAGCAGCCAGATTTTGGTAGCCTGTAGCATGGAGACTATGGAAACAAAGGATGACAGTGACATAGTGGAGCCTGAGTTGTTCCCACACCCCTTTAGCCAGCCTGGTTCTCAATGAGAGACCAGAAGCAGTCACTGCAGGACTCGATCTGCTGATGCCCCTGTCTCATCTTGTTTCTATTGCAACAGTTCAGATAGAAGGAGAAGAGAGGGCAGAATAACTCACCTGGCTTTGTAGCTCCCCCCATTATACGTCAGGAGTTTCCCACTGATGCTGGCTGTCAGCGTGTACCCTTGCGGTGCAAGGATGAGTTTGTGGTGGGACATGGGAGGGTGATGGCTGGGACCGGCTGCTGTGCTGGGGAGGATCCAGTGGCTCTTACATCCCAGCCTTGCCTGCCTGGGAATCATGCCAGAGCTCATCAAGCCAGGCTTGCTAGCATTGCCTTGTTAATGGTGCCCCTCCATCCCTGCAACTCTGCACTGGAGAAGGGTGCTTTATCTTCCCATTTCCAGAGAAAGGAAGCATTCCTAGCTGAGGAGAAGGCAGCAACACTATGCTTTCAGCTGGTCCTTTCCCTTTGAGGTCATTTGTATCCTGAAAGGGAGGAAGCAGACACTGGGTCCTCCTCCACAGTGCAACTGGATTGCGCTAGTGCATCCCTCTGTGATACACAACTGGTACAAGCCACAGAGGGATTGCTGTGGTACCTCAGCTCAAATGTTTTTTGAGGGCTTATGTTACCATGGCACATTATCACATTGTCATAACAGAGTGCTGACTGGCACCTAAAATGCTGGCGGGGGGCTTATCCATGGATAAGCTGCAGGCTAATCTGGTTTTCAGTCTGTGAAACTGGGCTCAGTACTTGAGGGAGATAGGAGAATGTCTCTGAGACAGCATCTTGTTGGAGATTTGAAAGAAATTTCTAGAAAAGTGCAAAGACAAAGAATCTTTCCTTTGCCTTTCCCTCATGAATTAAATACTAGATGATTTCATTTTTTTAATGGCAGAATACGTGGATGTTTTATTTATTAATGCTGGGCTAAAAATATTGTAGTGGTTGGGTATTCGGAGGCTTTGAAAGGCAAAATAATAATTTGGATTGACTGGCAAAACTTATTTTATAGTTCTTGCCATGACAGAGGAGCCTAAGAAGCTTCCCAGCAAATATTTCAATTCTCCAGAAAGAACATTTCAATCCTAAGCTTTCTAGCCCTCTTTAAAGAAAAATTGAGGAAGAGACAGTCAGTCAAGGAAAATTCAGCAATTTTAACAACCATTTCCAGGTATTCACCAATACTTGTAATTGTCAGATGTAGGTATTTTTCAAAGAATAAAGCACTAGCCTATTTCTTCCATTTATCCTTTCTAGAGTTTGTCACCTCACTATTGTTTCCTTGGCCTCTTTCCTCTCCAGCCCACTTCTTCCATTGCTGTTTCACTTGTCATCTCTTCCTGCTATTCTCAGCCCTCATTTTCCTCCACCTGCGCTTAACCCTGCTCAAGTCCCTTTGGTTCACACCCAGCCTCTCTCACCCTCTTCATGTAAACCCTGTAACCTCATTTCTCAAGTATTTTGCTTTCCAATTCTATGTGAAGTTGTATTTCTCCAGTAAACATTTTGGATTGCATTTTATAGCAGTCAAAGAAGAGGCTTCTTTGCACACACCATTTGCAGCCATTTAGCCCAGTTCAATAGTTAACTTGCAGTGGAATGCTAAATAGTCACAAAAAGACTATGATTGCATGAAAAGACTATTTTAGTGAAAATAGCTGCTATTCAAATACAGATTATATTTCTGGGAGGAAAAAGGGCCAATTACCGTGCTTAGTCACCTACACTGTGAATTCAAATGAACTTCTTCTAAAGCAATGGTGTTACATTGAATTACACCAAATGTAACTAAAATCAACATTGGTCCCCATAACTTTCAGCTTGGCTGGGTATAACGGTGCTAGGGTTTCATAACCTCGTCCTGGTTATAGTTCATAGAATCACAATATGTTTGGGGTTTGAAGGGACCTCTGGAGGTCTTCTGGTCTAATAACCCAGCTCCACTTAGAACCACTTGCCCAGAACTGTGGGCAGACAGCTTTTGGATATATCTAAGCATGGATCCTCACAACCTTTCTGGGCAACACATCACCACCAGTTGGCCATATACCACTACCAGCTGGCCCTAGGGTACAAGCACAGAATCAACACATAGCAGGCATTTGGTATAGATACACTATTGCAAAATAGAAATAGATCAACTTTTTTTTTTCCCAAAACTAAAAATTATTTCTTGCTTAGAAATATGTGGTTGTTTATACTGTAATCTTTAGAAGGATAGGAGCTCCAAAGTCTTTGTGAAGTGCTTAAAATCGGTATTTACTGTCTCTGCTTCCCCTTTTCCCCCCTTTCCTCTCTTCTTGGAAAGCATTTAATGCAAGTTTGAGTATTTATTTCTGTCTGAATTACATATATTCCTTCCATATCATGAGCTTTCTGGTAGATAAATTGGTCCTTCTCTACACCAGGACAGGTTGATGGCCCATAAAATAGATTTTCCAGGACTATTGCTATGGCTATGTGATTTATACCAAGGCCCTCCCTAAGTTCTAAAGTCACAATTACTAACAACAGTAGTGCTCCCACACAAAATATTGGGGTTTATTTGGTCACATGACCTTGCTTTTGAATATTAAGTTCTTACAATTTTTGCTAGAAAACCAGTCACTCCATAGATTTGTGAAAGCAAATAAATAATAAACTAAAGCATGTTTTGTGAACTCTATCTTCAAAGACTTTCACTGCAGATCTCTAATTCATGGGTGGAAAGCTTGTAGCTAGGTTCAGGCTCTTATATCAAAGGATTTGAACAGCAGCTGTAAGCTGCAACTGTGAATGGTGTGGGAGCTCTTCAAGAGAGGTGTCCTGCTAAAGGCACAACAACCAGCTTTGCTGGTGTGTGGGCGTCCCAAGCACGTGGTGCAGCTAGACTAGTGGCTCTGGGAGAGTGTTGAATGGCATTTGGGTTACATAGCAGCAGGGAGGGGCTGAGTTGTGGAGCTGAAGAAGGTACACAAGGTGGGGACAAACGAGCAAGCCTCAGATGGCCGTGCCAAGGATCATGTGGCTTTGCAGATATTTCCTCTTCTTCCTTCCAGAAATTCTGTCCAGGCACATTTACATGACTTTACAAATCTTCCTGAGTTTCTGGATGTCTTATAGCCAGAACAGGTTGGACGCTACTCATAGGAGCTACTAGGCTGTGGAGCCTTGTGTAAGTAGTAGGTCCAACCTTCCTAGAGTGCTGAAATTGCTAAGCACATGCAGGGTAACTTACAGCATTAAGAGGAAAGTGTTACCATTATGCTTCTCATTATGCTTCTGCACTGCAAATGCCTTCAGAAACACCTGCATGTGTGTTTCTGTACAAGTCCAGCAGTTTGGTTTGCTTAATCCCACACACTAACATAATAACAGGTGGACCAGCAAGACAGTAGCTTGCTTACTCTGAAGTTAATGTTACTCTTTCCACCTCATTTCCTTCTATAAAGGTGGTAGGACTGGGCCACAGGTAAGGACCTTTTTGCCCCAGTGCCTACTTGCAGGCTTAGACCTCATCCATAAGGCTGTGCCTAACCTGGAACACATGACTTTGACAGTGATCCACATCCCAACGCCCAGGGACATCCTTAACTAACTGGCTGAACTGGGGCTGGACAATTTCCTCTCTTCAGTGATCGTATTGACTTCAGACTGTTTTTGCATGCCTCAGGGTCAACTTGAGTACCAACTCTAAGACCCGACTATGAAATGAGGAGAGAGAAAGCAACTTGCAAAGTACAATATTACATTATGTTTATTACAGTGGTGTGAGATCTTAGGCTGACCTGGCTCATGTTGTTTCATCCCAGTAGTTTGCTGTTTTCAGAAGGTTTCACTCCTTTTTGCACAGAGCAGTCCTGCCCTGTACAAAGCATCGAGTCCCTCTCTTGCAGTACCTCTGGTACTTGTCTGACCTTTTTTTGTTGGAACCAGCCCTGCTTACTGCTTCAGCTGGCCTAGTTTTGTGGAGGGCAGCAAGTTCAGCCTTCACAGTGAGTGGTCCAGCAGGCAATGGAAGTAGTAGGAGCAGATGGCTGTGAGGAGACAGGCAAACAAGGAGCAGTTCCTCCTTCCTCTGCTGAGAGCAGGCTGTTGAGTCTGCACAAACCATCTCATGTCTCGGCAGTTTTAGAAATAAGAGCAAACCCAAGCGGTGCTTTGAGAAGACACCTGTCTGGAAAAAGCAGTTCACTAGGAAGGAACTTTTCTTGAGTTTCCCTTCAAGAAGAGTAGGAACTGTTCTTGGCATCTTCATTAAATCTGAAATCTGGTTGGTCAAATATTGTTTGTGTTTTTATTATGCGCAAAGTCTCTTGTCAGTGGACCTGGTGCTAGCCAGTGCTGATCGATGCACAGTGGTCCAGGGGTTGCTCTGTCCCAGAAAACTGCTGTGTGTGTCATTATATGTACCAGTAAAAACAAAAAGAAGGGGGAGAGAAAAAAGGAAGAACAAACCCAAACCAAAAAGCAGATGGGCTTTGTGAATGGGGAATACGGACCGCTAGTAAAGGGTGGATGAAATTTTTATGAAGACGAGAGCAATTTTACGTATGGGAATTCCTTTACTTTCTGGTCATTTCTAGAAATTATTGATCACCAAGTACATCTAGACCAGTCTTACATCAGCTTCAGCTGAAAAAGAGTCTGGAGTTGAAATACATTCAAAATATTTGCCATTGTTAAGTAGATAAAGTGACCGGAACTGGAAGCGTTTACTTTGACGAAACAATTACTATTGTAAAACCCTGCTTGGCTGCATTTTGGTAAACTGCAGTTCTGCACTGGAAATGATAATTTTTAGGTTTTTACTTCAACAAAGGCAGCTAGGAGATTCTGCTGAAGTGAAATCATCTCTGCAGATTAACATGGCACAAAGCATAATTAAATCTTGGCACCTAAAGATTCTGAGATAGGTAGAGAGTATTAGCACTGGTGCTCACGTGGATGTTAATGTCTATGTCATCTCCATAGGAAAATGAAAATTAATGATGCGGTATTTAATATTTGAATGATTCC
>JANHGB010020781.1:0-36503 GCA_026283785.1 Coracopsis vasa
GGTCAGAGTAAGCACTTACTTCTGGAGAGCTCTTCCTATGCACCTTGCAGACACTCACATGCCCCCAAACAGCCAGGAGCACCCAAACTCTTGGTTTGACAGACCATGAGATTCACAGCAAAGAAACTCAGGGAGGAACCTTTGCAAAAGCGGATTCTTTTCTTCCCCTTTTCTTTGCAGATCCCTGTTTTGTGGAGGTAGGACCTGCAGTGACATAAAGGACCAGTCCCTGCCCAGGCTGGCCCAGAGGAGAACTGGCAGCACCCAATGTGCCAAGTCCCCTCCAATGCTGCTTTTTAATGCCACTGTTCTGGGGCTCAGCCAGAACCTGGGAAAATGAAGCACTGATTTAGGCTGAAAGGCCAGTGGTAGCTAATATCGGAAATTACTCCAGCAATCATCACTCTTTTCCTGTCACTATGGTGACAAAAGGAATGACAAAAGCTTGAGCAGAACAAGATAGGGTGACACAAGTAAAGAAGAAAAGAGTAAATGCGCTGCAGCTGGGTCAGGATAGGCAGCACTTGAGAGGTACACTGCTGCCACATCTCTGATGGATGCAGTTGTGTCCTCTCTGTACATACAAGGGTTTGTAAAGTGACACAAGTACAGTAAAGTGCCCACCTTGCACCAAGTGCCACAGTTAATGAAGCTACCACAGGCCTAAAAAACATTAATAATCCTGGCTCTATCAGGCTCTCGTGCTACAGCTTTAATCCTAATGCACTAACCGTTGATTTTTGCACCTCCTTCCTCCACAGCTCTTTGTTGTTTGCTGCCTGCCTTAAGGACAGGGTCTGCAACCAGCCTGGCCTCCTCCCCACTGTTCAGCTCTGAGCATCATTAGAGGACACAGCAAGAAAGTCTGGTCTTCCCAGCCAAAGCAATGATCACCTGTGATAGAGAGAAACATATGTCCAAAAGGAAGGGAAAGCACAGAGGGATGTGCCTGGAGGCAACCCAGCACCAGAGGAGCAGATGAAGTAAGCCAGCGATACGGGCCAGCTAGTTGGGTTTACCTTAAGCCCCTTCCAGAACGTACCATCTCCCCATGAACAAAGATATGGGCACTAGCTCCCAGATGTGTAAACAGCAGGTTTTCGAGCTGCTTGAGGAGGGGAATATCTTGAAGAAACTTCAAAGAAGAACTTGGGCAGTGGCAGCAAAAAGTGGAGGTCCAAGGACAACTTACTTAGGAGCGTCAGTGTCAGCACAGGAAGTCCCCAAGATCAAGCAGCATCCAATGACTTTCCACTTAAAGTAGCAATCTCTGTATTCTTGGAATTACCTTCTAAAAAAATGAGGTAGGAAGGAAGAATGATGGGGTACAGGGGGGAGCAGAAGAGGGTGCTGGAGGGAGCGGTGGGGAAAACCTTCATCCTGAAATGCCAAGCCAAATATCCCCCTTGCCCCACCAAACCTTTCTTTTTGTTAAGAAGGAAAATTGTATTTTCCAGCCAGCTCTATTCATGAGTGATTGTGAAGAGCTCTGCTAATGGGCTATGCCAAGCCGTGGTCACCCTACAGAGCTATTGGCAGGAGAGGCGGCAAGTTGGAGAGGACTACAAGGGAACTCTGCATGGTATTTTTTGATGAGCTGATTATTCAGAAATTTCACAAGTGCTGAAACACATCACTCTGTTCTCAGACTCAGAGCCCTGCCAGCACACAGGACAGCTTACATGAGCAGCAGTGGTCTCTCCTTCACAGTGCTGCTGGCCGGTACGTTAGGAACCAGATGCAGGAATCGGACAAGGCTTTTTCAGCAGCTATCAACCGCAGTGACAACAAGAGGTGGGGAGTGGCTGGGAGGACACAGAAATCTGAGAGAGGAGTTATTTAGGTACTTTCATGGCTGTCACTATGTGTGTATTTGAAAGATTTTCCTAGGCTCTGTGGCTACAAGGGCATTACGATTTTTATTGCTTTTTGCAGCTAGGGTGTGAGAGAAACCCCAGATCCCACATGGATTCAGGTGCTTTTATTTCAGGGGGTGCTCAGTTCCCAGTTCCATTTCAGGAGCTGACCTTGACTCCCCTCCCATTGCAGCCAGGAGTCTCTGTCTTAGATGTCATCCTGACTCTGTAGCCAAGTCAGGCTCCTGAAAAGACCAAATGGTCATTTTTCCCCTCTCTGCAACATTAATTAAACCCAAAACACCGTGTTATTTTAGCACAGGATCAAATGAGAGCCTCATATCTGGGGGGTTGGGTGCACGTGTGCTGGGGGAGGTTAGAAGCAGCATGGAGCCAATTTCTGAAATACCACACAAAGACTTCGAGGAGCTGATGTGGCACATCCCTAGCCCATTCACCTGTCACCACACAAGCCCCTTTGAGCTACCTGGGGTGGCACTGGTTGGCTCATGGAGGACCAGGGCCTGGTGCATCTGCATCTGGAGCAAGACTGATGCTGAGTTGCTGGAAGGCAACTAAAAAACATCCTCATGCTACACTCATAGCCTTTGTTGAAAGCACTGTAGAATCCCTGCCCTACTGCAAGCAGATCTTTGTTTTCTGTTTTTGGTGGAGGTGCTCAGCACCCTGCAGCACTGCCCAGCCCAAAGACAAGCCCCGGGCATGACCCCAGCAACGGCAAGTGATTGAGGTTGCAAAGGACAAAGTTGGTTACAAAGACCATCAATGATCAGCGAGGATATGCACAGCATATCCTCACTCTTCCTGCAACTCCATGCTTGTACGCAGCACCCTGCCTGTCTATAGGAAGTGTATGACTGATCCAGTCACCATCCTCATGTCTTAGATCCCTAAAAAAAAAAAAAGGGGGGGTGGGTTACTCCACAGACTGCTGCAGGATGTTCTGTATTTCATGATCTGCCTTTTCTAATCTCTCCTTATCTCTTACTCCAACCCCTTCTCATGTCCCTCATCTATTGCAAATTCCCTTTTTAAGCTGGAGCGAAGCACATAAATATTTTCATGCTGCATAAATAGGTTGTTTTGTGCATAATGCCACGGGAGGCTTTTTTAAAATAGAGGACCTTTAGTGCTGTGATAACGGCCTCCTCATTTACACAAATGAAATCTTCCATCCACCTCAGCACTCATCTGCTCAGCAGTCCCCATGCAAAATGGTTGGCACAGCACCCGCTCATCACAGGCTACAGACTCAATACAGAATATTCCGTACTTAATAGGAAACCACTAAGCAGGAGGTTTGGAAATACCCTGCACATGTAAGTGATGCTCAGGTTTTCCTTCTAGTACGTCCCCAGCAGCAAATCCGTTGTCTTCCTTCTATGTGAAATCACAGCTACTTTAAATACTATAGCGCAAAAAAGGACAACTGTGTGTGTTAGCTCATCCACCAGCACCTTGGACCATCCTGTCTGCTCACTTTCTTTGACACTTCTTGCTCCCTCACCTTCATTTCCTGTTTCTTCATCTCTTGTTCATGGTCCAAAAAGCACAGGCACCATCAAAACAGACTTTTCATTTACTCTGCATAAAAGACAAGATAGTTTTATAACCTTTACATTTTTTAAAGGAGCTAATGGAAGATATTGGCGGCCACACTGGACCATGGTAAATCTTTGACTCAAACTGGCTTTTCAGGAGCAGTATTTTAACAGCATCACAGTAAAATCTGGAATCAAACATCAGCGATTCTGCTCTAACGTTTGTATTTGACAGCACAAAGACTTCAAACCAATGGACAGAATTCCTCTGCAGTACATAGCAGAGAGACTTCGGAAAAATTATTCATTGTGCATCTTCCGACTTCTCAGGTCAGGTTGCAACCCTTTAGGGACAGGCTATTGTGGAGCATTTATATTTGTTCTGGAAGTCACCACACTGCGCTGCCAGGCATGCAAAGCACTCCCAGGCTCTGGTTTGGACCTGACCCTGACCTCCTCAAGCCTTCAGGTAGACTCTGCATCCTAAACTGCTCTCAGCATGGCTCTTATTTAAAGACTTGGAGCATTTTGTTTTCCATTCTGAGTTCATGAGACACAGAAAGCTTTGGTTGTCACCTCCCTGCAATTCAAGAGCAAGATTATGGGTGCTCTTCCCATGCGTATCTTGCAGACTAATTTCTTCTCCCTTCCATCTGTTGTTTGACTTCTTTTCCTTCATTACATGTTAGCAATCAACAACTAACCCATGGTGGGTCTCTCTCTGTGCAGGGCTCTGAACATTTCTTGCCGAGGGAGCATTCCACATGAATGGCTTCCACTCAGGTTGTTTTCTGCTCCAAGCAGGACATATGTGCCTGTCTAACTTTAATGTGATTACTGTCCCATTAGCAGCTTTACATATTGATTGGCAGAAGCATTCTCTATCACCTTGAAGTCCAGAAGCATCGTAACAATGTATTCAAAAAAACAGAGAAAGGAAAGAACATAGGATGTTATACATTTCTTATTACAGTACCTTACCTGATAAAACTGCAGTGGTCCAAGTTTATCTTTGCTAGTCGGTAATGGAGACTTGGTTTTTATGAACTGTCATTCTACTAAAAGATCTAATTTCTCTATGATATAATAACCCACATACAATAATTGAATCAAAAGCACAAATGGAGTCAACACTTTGTAATGTACCTAAACACAGTAGCTACCTGATTTTGCTAACACTTTATTTCAGTTTAGGGCGAAAGGACAACTTAAAATGATTCCATTCCAAATACACAATTAGAAAGATATGAGTTACTACTCAGAGCAACATTTTGACTCAGTGCTCTTAGTTGTTTTAGCTGAAATCCAACCTTGGGATATCCAAAGGTCCAATAAAATTGTTCATGGAAAATTCCCATATTTGTAGACCATCGTAAAGTTGTTCAGCTGCAGCTCCAGGGTCACTGAGAACTGGAGCACAAGGCCTATCTTCCTGGGGAGTTTCTTATGGCACAGGATGTTTTACAAACACTTTGTTACCTGAGAAATGACAAACATAACAGATAGTTACATATAATAGTATTTTTGATTGTTGTTAGTAAGACAAAAGGTAAGGCTGTTTATTGCTAACAAGTTAGGTGCTCATTAGTATGTTCCAATAGGAAACACTGACAGCAATAAGCAGAAGGAAATGTTCAGTGTTAAATCCACACACAACACATTTCAGCTCCTATTATAGCCAATGCAATAGAGAAAGGAAGAAATTCTTGCACACAACTATCCTGAAATCATGTATCAGAGCAAAAGCAAGGAGCATGTGTTGGATTTATTATCTACTTTTTCAACAAAGCTCACTTCCAGACAATACGAACTGAAAGGCAAGCGCCTCTCACTCCTAATCCACAAAACACCCTCCAAAGGAGGTCAGGATCATTTCACAGAAAAAAACATGAAGTGAAGCCACCTCTCTGATGTCCCTGAGTAAGACAGCCCAGTCCGCAGCTCTGCCGACCACTGGTCATAGGAACAAAGGATTAGAAAGGGCATCCTGTGACATCAAATCCAGCTTCTCACTCTTCAAATCAATTTCGCTGTAATAATCTCATGCAAGAGTCTTTGGGGCGCATGATCTCTTATATAAGCTCCTGCAAATGCTCTTTCAAGATCATCATCTCCTGTGTATCCTCATTCATCCTGACCCTGCGGTGGGACTCTACCTAATGCCAAGGTATTGCACACCAGTGATCTGGGACCATTGCCCTAAAAATGCCCCCAGTCTCACATGCTGGAGAATGAATGGGGTATTTCTTCCCATGTCTGCTCTTATTTATGCATCTCTTGATGGTCCATCCTAGTAAAAGACCTGTAACAGGTAACATAAGACATGAAGGTGTTCCTGAAGCAGAGAAATAAAAATGCTGAGAGCTTGACAACTTCAACTGTGAAAACTGGTTGTGAAATCCCTGCACAAACTCATGGCCCAACTGTTGGCATGCCCAACTTGTGGCAGCCCGAGGTGCTAAAGCAGATGTGATACTTGGGCTTACCCCTGCACATACCTGTCCTTTTGTGTCAGACTGACATCCTGGTAAACAACTGAGTCTCAAGTATGCTCAGTTCAATATGTTCCCAAAGTCCATCACTCCCTTCCTTTTTCAAATAGCCACTTACTGGAGAAGTTATTAATGCCCTTCCACCTACACAGCCTGGACACCTAAACTCACACAAAGGCAGCTTTCAAGCTTTGAGGTCACACTTGAGTTGCTGGTTAGAGTATCTCTCTGGACAGCTCTATTACGCAGCAGCTACAGCAGTAAGATAACAATACAAACCTTTACTAATAATTGAGCATGAAGTGGGCTTTTTTCTTGGGATCCTCAGTTTTGTACCTTCTCTTCAGAGCATGGTTAGAGGTGGCTTCAATATTTGGAAAACTATTTCAGCTTATCAAACACAAAGCTGTTACACAACTGTTAGATGAGGGCAGGGCCCCCAAACTCATTCCCTGGGGCTATGAGTGAGGTTTGGATCCTTGCTGTTGTTTCGGCTGCAACTCCCCAACCACCCACTTCTTTGTCTGATTGTCTTTTCTCACTGAAACATATGTTTTTCCTTTCGATGGCATTTTGAGCAACAGTTTCCATTGTATGTCCTTACTGACTGACAGTTTGATGGCAGGCTGTAAATTACTTGGCACATGTTTCGGGAATCTGCTTGAATGCAGGCCTGGCTGCTTAGTACATGCATCCATTTGCAGCTCTAGGGGCAAGAGATTAGTGTCATTTTAGCATAGGTTTGGGTAAAAAAAAGTACTTGACCACAGTCGGCATCACCCTTATTTGAAGCTCAGCATCGTCCTGTACCTCCATTCTTTTACCCCAGATCCTGGGACATAACATCCTTCAGTTATGTTTGGCTTTCCCCATTTTCCTTTCATACAGTGTGGCATACATAAAGCTCAATGATGAATCAGGAATGGATCAGACAGCCCAGGTAAGCATTCAGGCTGTTGGATGTGCAAATTCAGAGAACATCCGGCCCTCTCTCAGCTTTCTTTGCTAACAGTAACACAGTTGATGCTTTGCCTTGTGCGGTACAGTCTTGTCTGTGTCTCTGGCCATGACGTTTCTACTGTAGCTATAATTACAGGATCCAAGCAGTGCTGCATGGAATACAGGTACTCTTGACAGCTGAATTAAATGGCCACCTATAGGGAAATGGAAGTCCAGAGAATGAGGTGTAGAACTTTCAGCACAGTACTACTTACAGCCTCAACATTCCAGAGCCCTGGAATAGGTGTGAGGGGGACATTATGTATATGCTGGCCTCTAACAAGAGGAAGACATTTCACGTGTAACTATAGCTAACCCTATCGCAGCTTTGTTTTCATAAGGATAAGGATAATGATATGATTCAACCAGAAATCATTAGCACACCACATTTATTTAGGGAAGCCTTTTGCCCTAAGCCTTCTAGGGCGGGTATTACTGTTGTACACAATTGCTGCACTACTTCTGGCTGCTTACATCTTCCCTTGAAGAGGTAATTTAATTCCTGTGCATAAACCTTCTTCTCCCTGCTACAGAGGTGGTGGGTCTGGATGTTCCATACTTCAAAAATACCAGCAAGAGCCAGATTATGTCTGTCTGTTGGATTTCTGTTGATATTAACTTCCTCACATCCCACTGGAATCACAAAAAGATTATATGTACTTTACTGCAGAAAAAAAGAGAACTTTGGGCAAGAAAACATAGGCCCTATGATCTGATCCATCTTCTCTTTGCTGTTTCCAACTACATAATGTCACACTGAAGCATTCTCTCCTCACAGACTGTTAACGATGCTTTTCCAAGGTGACCTTCATAAAACATGTTTCTTTTGAAGCTTATATTTCACTCTCAGGTCATAACATTTTCACACAGACAAGCAAACCATCAGCTCCCCATTTCTAATTAATAGTTCTTGGAGGCTCCTGCATGGGGGATATAATAAACAACACTTAAATTGGGAGTGCAGAGAAATCCATAGCCAACTACTAGGATGTGTATTTACTTAGGGATTATACACAAACAGCTCCTAAGTGCAGCCATAAACAGCTCTCAGCCCAGGACCATTCACTACCCTGAGTCTAACTCTTGTAAAGCACTCAAAAAATTGCCCTGCTTATAAAGCAAGGCTCTGACACTGAGGGGGTCCCTTCCTCCTGTACCCCTTTCCCCTGTTCCCATTCCCCACACCAGAGCCTACAGCATGCTGTGTTTGCTGTGATGCATGGTGAGTCTGCTTGCTAAAAAGCTGCCACAACCTTTGCTATAGTCCCCACTGCAGGTACAGCATCTTCTGGGGCAGAGCAGATTGTGTCCTCACTGTATGGCATGTGTCCCAGTTCCACTCTGTGGATCCACTTCAAGGCACAGCCATTAGTTTGTGGTTTTATTCAGTTTAAAGTACAATAAAAGGAGGGCTTTTTGTGCAGAAAAGCAACCAAAGAAGGGTGTTGTACGCCATTCCGTCATACTTGCCTAAAGTTAAGGAAAGTGATGGGACTGGTTTGGTGCACTGCATGCAGCATGGATTGTTAGAAGTGCTGGAGCAAAACCAGATGCAAGCCAAACTACCAGTTTAAATCCCCTCTGGTCAGCTGCTGCTAACAGTGGTAGTTTCCCTACTGAAGTCAATAGAACAGCATCTTCTCACACATGCTGAGTGCTCTTGGTGCAGAAGAGGCAGCTGTGAGGCAGGATAAGTGCTCTTAAAGAATGAGATCACCTCTTTTTTTTTGCAGTGGGGCAAAGAAAAAAACCCCAAAAGAATAGAATTCATTCTCTGACAAAGTTGAAAAGCCTATGTTCTCCAGAAACTTCCCCACTTCCAGACTGGGGATGAAGGGGAGAACAGACATCAGAAATCCTGCACAACTCTGCAACCTGCATTATTTGGAGAGGTTTTAAAAAGAACTTGGCATGCTGAATGACAAAAAATATTCAGATGGTTAAGCAAGTAAAAGCTATTGAATATTTGTAACTCTAAAAGCACTAGGCAACAGACTATCACTGTCAACCCCTTTATACAAAGGGATGTTTTGATATCGTATTTAAGACTGACTACTTTTCTAATGGCATAAAAGTATTACTTCAGTTATGAATAAACCAGGAAAACTTCCACCGAAACTTGTGCAGCCTGGTTCTTTCCTCAGAAACAACACCACAGAGTGAAACTGCCTTTGAAGAGAAGCATTTTTCATACACTATATCTGAAGGTTAGTAACTCTTTTAATCTTTAGCCTTTCTGGTAGCATATGTAATTTTAAATGCACAAAACACTCTGCTATAGATAAAGGTGCATCTGAAAATAAGCTTGGAAATTAAGATAATGCAGGAGAGGTTGGAACTAGGTGATATTAAGGTCTTCTCCAACCCAAACCTTCCTGTGATTCTATGAGATAGTCTACAAATGCAGGCAATAGGTGCTACTGAACCTAGTCAAGTCATATAGCTGTTGTGACAGCTAGTGAAGGACTTGTGATAAATGCAAAGATATCTGGGAAAGCTCTGAAAGACAGTTCAGCCTGTCCTGGCTAATCCAGCTGGGCTGGGCTTCTTTGAAAGAAGCACTTAAGTAGAAAAATAATGCATAAGGCCATAAAAATTGCTATTTATAGGCTCCAGAACACCCACATTCAGCTCTTTCTCACTTTCCCTGTGACGCATGAAACAACCAAGTCAAATATCATCCAGGTAAATCTATAAACGGCAAAATAAATCCTTTGTAGGTGAAAACCAAAAATAGCTTCAAAGAAGGATGCATATAACCTTGTTAATTTGCCAGAAGTTTTCCATCTTCATCACTTCAGAAGCAAGGTTAAGAGAGCAATAAAGGTTGAGAAATTCAGAAGGTGTTCAAATATACCTTTATCTCGGGTTCAGAGCCTTAAACCTCAGAAGCAAAACAATGTCAGGGAGAAGATATTGACAGTGACCTTTTGTGTTGGGAATCAAGGGTTGGAAGGACTGCCTGTGGTAGGCAAAATACTCTCATGATAATGATGCCAGTAAGATTTAATTTACCAGTCTGTTCTAGGAAAGGTAATGACGTTAAATATAATGGGGAACTTACCAAGAGGTCATCTGTGCAGACATACACTGATTTATTTTCATAATAGATGGAAGTAAAAGTCCAGCCACACGAATTTGCTTGCAGGAATGAATTTATACCATTTATCCAGCTTTGTGTTTAGTATCAGAAGAGTCTAAGAATATTTGATTGATATGTGGGGATTTAATTCCACTCCTTTGAGAATCGCTGCAGGAAAACATTTCAAATTCCATTTCTAACAAGATGAAAAAAATCCAAAACCTACCAGATATATAATGGGGAAAAACATCACACCGGGATAAGGATGTGCCATTACAGATGTAAGATGGGAATTACAGATGTTAAACAGCTTTCTCTGTGCCAGTCCATAGAAGCATTGGCACAGCTAATTTGACTGGAAAAGACAAAAGCATGGTCATCATGCAAAAAAACAAAGAGTCTGATGAACTCAAACGAAAATAACAAAATGGCACAGGAGATGAGAGCTGCCACGTGTGCCATGCACACATCCTGGTCATGCTCAAGATTTATCAATGAATAAAGAATATCAAGAATTAATGTTCAGCTCAAGATTTATGAAGTTGGGCTTCAAGCAGTGAGTCACAGGCAGCGAGGAGGGATATTTATGGGATTTCAGTTCTTCAGAGGGAAAAAATATGAGAGAGTCAGAAATGACAGAGAAATGAGAGTGCTGGATGATGGCAAACATCATATGGGGAACAGGGGAGAGGGAGCTTTTGGCATCACTGCTGCAGCGCACATGCCAGTGTAACTCCTATTGATCTCTGGGGCCCAGTTCATTTCTACTGGAAAAATCTGGCTTCTGGGACTCCAGGTAAAAATGAAAACCTCACAATTTCTAGAGCACCAATGGTAGCATTTACCAAGTGTCTCCTCTTCTCAATTTTTCCCCGCAGATCTTTTTCTTTTAGGGCTAGCGCAAAATTTAGCAGAACAGGCAGTTTTCCAGCAGGCTTAATTTTGAAAGTTGAACTGATCAGATGATTTGAGAGATAAAGTTAGCATTTGCCTATCCACTCTATAGTTTGAATTCTGCTGGGATTTTCTACGTAGAAGTATATATATATATATCTGAGCATACACAGAAACACCAGGTTTTAGCTCTTCATAGAGGTACCAAGGCTATTTTCTGTTCTAAAGACAGAAGGAGGATATGTTAGGTTAGACATTTCTCCTAAGTAACTGCTGACGATTCTGATTTGCAGATACGTTAGTTTTTGCTGTCTGGAAACTGAAGGCTTTAGGAAGGTGCTGATTTGCTCAAGGAGGAGCATGTTATTTTAGCCACCGTTGCAGTGCTGTGTCCTTCTGGAAGCAACACAAACCTAGGAGCTTTCATTTCTTTTGTTTCATATTCCCCCTCTGTCCTCAAGAAGCCTACGGAGGCTTGAACAGGTCTTCATGTGTTACAGGAATAAATCAATGTGTAAATCATTACCTCTAATTTTCCTGAAAATACTTCTTTAGAATTGCTGCTTCAGCTACCATTTCTTCTTCTGTCCTCCACTTGTCAGGGGAATCCTCTTTGTCGTGTCGCTGCAACTTTTATTGAGGGAGAAAGAAGCAAAAAAAAGCGTCTGTTATTTTTTTCTTTTCCCCAGTTTTATTGTAAAATTCAGTGCATCACTGTGTGCAACCCATCTAACTATTCCATGTGTCTGTGGTATTGAAGGACCTGGTGATAAAGAGATGAAGGGTGAAGGTTACGAGCTTAGAGTGGTGATAGTAGTTAACCGATTCTGATGGATTTATGATGATAACTCAAGGTGCCAGTATAAATGACAAGCAGTGACAGAGTTCACCTTTGACTTGATGGTCAGATACCTTGTGAATCTTTGACGCAAAGCTGGTAGATAAGGTAATAGGAAAACAAACACATTCAGGTATTCTGAAGTGCCCATTACATCAGTGGAGTGAGCGATGCAGGAGCTGCCTGGACACCTTGTCAGTAATCTATTTTAAATCTTCTCTCTAGCCTTTCCTCTGCCCATGGGGCCACCTTTCCCATCAAAGACCTGTTGTGATAACAAGGCCCTGTTGCAGCTGTTTCCCAGTGGCAGCTCATATCAGTAGTTTTCAGAAGAGATACATTCCCTCCCTGCATGCAAGTTATTCATCCTTCCTTACCCTTGCTGAAAGTGAGACGTATCCCCAGTCTAGAAAGAAAACCTATTATTTTAAGCATAATGATGGTTTAATGCAGGAAAAGATACAAAGTATGTGAAACATTTAATTTTTGCATCTAGCTTGCATAATACGCTCACAAAAGTTAACTTCTATCCCATATACAGTAAGCATTAAGTGATCTTATCCCAGACATGATGATTTCAAATACATCCTTTGCCCCTCCAGAAGAAGGGAGAAGCTGATGGGTTTGCTGATCTCCAGAAGAAGGGATTTCTATTTTACAGCAAATATAACATGCTAGCACTTAGAGTGACTATTTGTACATATGTTCATCCAAAGACTGCCTGACACTCATCAAGGGAATTTACAACAGACAGCAGAAGCATTTGCATTAATGGCTTACGTATTGAGATTTCCACTGTGTCTCTAGGAACAGAGCACAGATCGTATTAACAGCATCAGTGCTTCTGGGGAACAGTGTAATATTGACTTTTTGTTAATGTCACAAAGTTGGAAACTAATGAATTTACACCTGGACAGATTTTAGCACGGAAGATAAAGCAGTGAAAAAACAAAGATGAAGCAATACTGAACCTGCCAGGCAAACTGCATCACTGTCTATGGCATGTTTAGCAATAAATTAGGATTGTTAGCACACATCCAACTCACAAATACTTTTATTTGTGCTGCATTTCTCCTACTCTGAATTTTGCTGCCAGCTATAGTATAGTTTTACATTCTGCAGCACAGATTTCTCCCTGCTCAGCAGATGAACCGCATTGGAAAGCTATTTCCTTTCATGCCAATACTATATAGTAGCTGTAGGCAAATTAGAGTGTGTTACTGTTTGACTAGAAGAGGACTAATCTTCATTGTTACATTAGCTCTAGGTGTGTTATAAATCCACCTTGTAATAATGCTACAGAATTAGAAAGATTCAAAAGCCAGAAACTGGTACAGTGTGTACACTGTCAACACACCCTTTGTGTCCACATGCACAGCGTCACCCACTGTATACACCTATACAGTGTATAGGTACCATGGCTGAGCTGGTAATGAGAGGGAGTTATAGGAAAGAACATACATCATCCTGTACTTTCCATGGACCATGAGCACTTGTACTTCACAAGAGGATGCACCAGGTCAAGCCAAGTGGTGGTAAATAAATTGTCTGTCTGAGGTGTGAGCTGTTTCTCTAAAAAAGCACTATCTTGCTCGATCGACCTAGCATCAGCAGGAGACACAGCAGGCAACAGCTAGAAGGAAAGGGAGAGCAGCCCCTGATCCTCAAGGTCACCTTACTTAACCTGCAAGAAGGGCTTTTAGTGACTTGATTTGGCTGCTGCTCTCCCTTACTATCCTGTTTCTGTGCAACCCAAGTGACAGCTGACTCGAGGATCAATTCCTATTAATTGAGGATTAATTCCTATTAATAGAGGCTAGTAAATTAATTAATTCCTATTAATCGAGGCTAGTAAAGTGCAGGTTTGACTTGTAGTTTTATTTTCGTTTTCCCTGGTCAAAGAAACTGAACAGTAATAAGAAGGCATAGCCTGAAAAGGCTGGTTTTGTTGTCGAAATTAAAACAGTGTGAAGTCACAGACCATGGTGACTTCTCAAAGCTGGCAAAGGAGAGGGTTTCTTTTGCTACATAACTGTTAACCTTTAAAAACAATCAATCTTTGACTTAAGGTTAAAACAGACATATGGAGAGCAGCAATGAATTCTGAAACTTGCCTAGAAACGCAACATACTCCAGGAGCCCTGGCTCCTAGTACACAGCCTGCAGTACCAACACAGCAACACCAGCCAGGCACAAAGTGCTTAATGCAGCCTTACCATTCACAAACCTCTCATACTGAGATGTATCCACATTTCTTGGTATTTGGACAGCAATTCCTCCTGCAGGACATGGCAGAGGGGTTGAGAGGGGTGTCTGCCTACACGCAGCCCTGCATCACTGCAGGCTGGAGCAAGTACTAGTGTATGAAACCTTTTCTGTAGAGCTCTGAGACAGTCATCATTTTAAACCTGCTGGTACTTGGTCTGTTTTCATAAGAGACAAGATATTCTACTACAAAACTCAGAAAGCCCCGAATTCTCTGAGGTCAAACCCACTGCTATGTCACAGGAGTGTCTCAGAAGCACAAGCATTAACAAAAAGGTAAGCAGCCAGATAAGCATAGTTCAGATAGCTCCAAAAGGAGAGGATGAGGGAGCATAAACGTTTCCTTGAGACAATTCCTATTAATCTAACTTTTTCTTTTAATATTCTGAACAAGCACCAAGACACACATTAGTCACTCCTCTAATCGCAGCTGCCCAGCAAATTACACACTGTATCTGCTCCACATTCTTCAAGCACTAAGACTCTTGTTTATAACTTAGTACATCTTCCTGCCTTGCAGTACAAACAAATGCACTATTTCTACGATATGCCCTTCTTCAAGCAGATCATTACTGATGTCTGACTTCTTGGGCTTCCTGATAAATTATCCTCTTCTTTCACCTCAAGCAGAAAATGCTCTTCCACCAATAATCCATGACTGTCAGTCTTGATTACTTGTAAACAGCGGAGCTCTTTGAATATTTCTGCTTGTGAAAAGTGTTCATTTTCTCACTCCTGTCTCCCAGTGTGAGATGCTGGCAAACCTGACAGCTGTGCTTTATGTTATTGTATTAAAGTTGTTAGTGCTGCAGAACGGGCTACATTTTTATCACTGCAATTCTTAAGGGAAACACAATATTGTTTTCTAACACAGTTGCATTGGGGAACCTCTCTTTCTGGCCCTTTGCAGAGGAGCCCAAAATTCTCTATGCAACATAGGAGACCTGGGTCTATGACTGCCTGTTGTTTGAAATAATATCTATATTACAGTTTGCTCTATTTATGCAATAATACCGGCAGAAAAACAACCTGGTTTAATATAGCCAAAAGTATGGGGAAAAAAGCTTTTATGATATTTAGCACTATTCTCACTCCCCATGAATATTTACTGTTGATAGTTAGGAGTTTATAACCTCCAATGCATTTAAGTGAAAGAAGAAAATATAGTGATGGAGAGTAATTACGCCAAACTGCAGCAACACAACAAAACTCAGCTGCTGCGGCAATTATAAAATACAGTATTATGAAACCCAGCAGCTAACAAAAACCCCACGAATTTCTGCTACCAGTTTGGATCTGGTATTCGGCATTACCCAGCTGCTGGTCTCCATTATTATCAATACACCTTGGGATACCCAGGCCTCTTTTCCATGCTTAATTCCCACACTTGAGTGGAATCTACAGAGTAATATTTCAGCATCACATTAACATGTGAACCATGAGGAAGCTGCAAGTCTCATCTCCTCTCTCCAGCAGCAACCCTTCTCCAGAGACTGGAGACGAAAGTGAGTTCGGGCTGCTACACCTACCTCTTCCTTCCCTTTTGCCCTCCCCACCCTGGTCTTGTTGCCCTTGCCCTTTCCTCCCACCCTGAGATATCTTTCCTTTCAATTATCTTTATATTTAGCTTATATCCTCATAGTAAGACTTCATTTCTACCCCTCCCCATACCATAATTATGACATTTACTGCTATTATCGGTATCTCCTGCTGCGCTCTATCCTCCCTTCACCCTCTGTTGTCTTCCTGAAGGCAGTGTGAGCTTTTTGCTGGGCAGCCTCCTCTGCCAAGTCCACGCTTCCTGTCTCCATCTCATTTGCCTTCAGCTGTGGCTTGAGTCTCAACTTAACCAGCAACGTAAAATGAAAGAAAAATGGATGAAGCAAAAAGTTTTCACAAAGAAATTTCTCAGGGATGCTGCATTCATGTAGTCCTAAATTCAGTTTTACCTACCTAGGACCTAGCGGTAATCATTGCAGGAGCTCCCAGCCCTGGCAATCCCCAAGAAAAGGCAAAAACACAGGCACAGAACAACTGTGGCATGTTCCCTCCTGACCACCTAAGAGATCACCTGCAAGATATTGTGAGATGTGATGCAAGAGATCTGCTTCTAAGCCCCTTTTACCATTTTCCCCACCCCACAGCCTGAGCAGCCCAGTCAGTTCAGTGCTTCCCACATCTCTGGGCCTATCTCTATATTTAACTACAGCTGTAAGACTGCTGTAATTTAATTGTGCTAATTTACAGTGAACACTGCAGAAAAACACAACATCCTGTAATTTTCTCATCTGCTGACTTTGCTTAAGACTCTATATCATCCCGGTATCCGCATTTGCATGAATCAGAAATCCCCGATTCTGGTGTGGTTTTTACTTGCTGTATTAAATTTGAGTTATTTAAGGAGATGAAGAAGCAGCCCATGTTGCCTGCATTCTGTGAGACACCATCTTTTAACTACTTACTGGAAAATCCTTCTCCAGTCGTTTCACTACCTCTGCACAAAATAAGCTGCCACCTTCCAGCTGCAAAGCACATATCCCATTGGAAAACTCAGTTTATCAAAGCTTCAGAGAATAGTGGGGTTTTTTTGCTCCTATCAACTCTTTGTCATAGTGACTGCAAATATTTTTTTTCAGGTTTATTGTTGTGCTTTGGGGAAAGACTTGAACCTTACACTTCACAGACATATGAATAACTGCACCCTCTGTACCAAAACACTTAGACAAAGAGAATTTTGTGGAAACACACATAAAGGTTAAATAAACCCCTGAAGCATATGTGTTTAAGTGCTTTGCTAAAATAAACTGTACAAACGCTAGTTTCTAACAATTGTGCATACAAAAATGAGAAGAAAAAAGAATAAATACAAAAGGCACCCTAACAAATTTGCTTTTGAAAGTATAAAAGACAAGTAAAGCCCATGAGCAGAACGACAGTGGTATAGAAAACACATTTGCCATTCGGGGAAAGTAGATTGCACTCTGAAGAGCTCAGATCTTGACAGCCTTCCAGTTTGGCTCCAACTGAGATAAAATTCTTGGAAAGGGAGCACATTACAACAGAGATACTTGAAAGAATATCCACTGGGGCAAGAAGTCCTGCCAAAGACTTGGAGAACTGCTACTTACAACCTGATCAAATCCAGGCAAGAATCCATAAAGGTGTGTGGATACATTTTCATTACATCCATTATCCTCCTACTTAGCAGATAATGTTAACACCTCACTTGGGAAGAAAAGGTAGATGATTGTGGGGAGCTTCCTAACAACATTGCCTGGAGAGAGCAAGAGAAATGTGTTGCATAGAGACCTGGGTAAGAAATGGTAGTGTCATCAATGTGATCATGTTGGAGGAAACATTATCCTGTGTTCGCAGCCAGTCATGCAACAGTACTCATCTGGAAAAAGGCTGGTTTTAATCAAGAAAAAAGCACTTTAATCAAGGAGAGAGTCACTGATTCAAGAAATTCATGCAGGTGCATGTGTCACTTGACTGAAAGCCTTTTCCCGAAAGGTCAGAGCTGCAGAGCAACATGGATGTCCCACTCTAAGAGCAGAGATAACCTTGAGGTGCCTGTATCAGGCTAATGTATTCTGGCTCCCGACTCAGCCAGTTTCAAAGTCAGAACTTCCCCTGCTAATCTTCTTAACTTTAGACAAATATTTGCCATATCCTGAGCACACTCCATAAGATTTGCAATGTGCCAGGGAAGACACTTGTGTTAGGGAGGTTCATCTGGTTTATTTGCTTTCTTCATATTCTTCTGCCAGCACAAAGTGTACTGGCTGCAGGTTCCTATGGCATCCGGTCAGACCCTGTTCAGTGGACAGGGGGATGTGAACATTCCCCCCATCTCCTGGGGGGAACTTCACCCTTCTCATCACATCTCTTGGAGCTGCAGGAAGAGCCCTCAATAGTGAAAGCAGAAATAGAGTTCTTCTCCGGGAACTAGCTTATTCCCATTAAACAAATCCACATCCCCATCAACACTTCCTGAAATTAAGAGAAAAACACTTAATGTGTCCTGGAGTAACTCATACTCTGAGTCACTCTCTCCACTGACTGTAGGAGGATTTTAAGGAGCCTTCAGATGTCTAAAATGACACATACCACATGCTTGAGGCAAACCACTCAAAACCTGGTTTTATGCGTGCTTCTCAGGGGATCCCTCACCCACCAACAGGCCTTCCTAGGATGTTCCTGTCTACTTTCCACACAGCACTCGGGATCACAGCACTCCTGGATGAAGCTACATCATCCCCAGGATGACCTTTTACACAGGCATCCCTCAAACACTTCTTTAGCTTTCAGCCTTGCACACACAAGGCTACTTTGCCTCCAAGATTGCTTCCCAGGGATTTAAGCAGCCAATACTCTCTAGTAAGTAGGTACTAAAATAGGCTGAAGAATAAATTGCTCTCATTTAACATTCACTCCAAAAAATACGGCTGCATTTATTATGCAGCATATTGTTTTATACAGTGTTTTGTTATAATAAGTCATGTTTAAAATGTCATGACATTTAAATCAACAGCAGTAAGAGGGAAATGCTGAAAAAGAGCAAGATGATCAAAAAGGATTTGAAAAATCCTAGTGAAACATCATGGGCCAAACACCCTCATTGTAGTAAAAATAAAGTCACAAGACAGCTTAAAATTCATAGATGAGAAACCCACTCTGCTCTCCAGGTCTCTGTCACTGTATTGTTACCAGGTTCAGTGGCCAAAGAGCGGGTACCACCACCAGCAGTCGGGGCTGGACGCAGCCAAGGGGCTGGGTACCTGCAGCAAATCCCTCTTGCAGGTTTAGCCTATCTCTGTGCTGCCATTTGCCACTGAGCCACTGCAACACTCTGGAAAACTGAATACATCCTTGGAACTTGGTAATGTCACTTGTCTCAGTGAGGAGCGCCATTTCAATGCCTGTGCATTGCAATTCATTATATGAATGAACTTTACATATAAAAGCCTACTTTAATGTGGCTCCATAGCCTTTGAGGAGACACAAGGACCATCCACCACAGATGATCTACATGCACAATAGCAGATTTTCACCAGAAAGACTTTTAATGTTGAAAAGAAAATAGCTTGGATCACAGAAGGTACTCTATTCCTGCAGATTCAGTGCTCACCTCTTATATCAAGTCTGAACTCGTACACCAGCATCCTTCACTACTGCCTCCATGCTCCCTCGCCCCCCACACAAAGGGAAAAAACAACTGCAACAACAAAACAGATGGCAATGCAACGAAACATTAAACCCAATCCCAATACCTGAGCTGTACCATGAATATTTCACTGAGGCACAGGGTAGAAAAGACAACAGAATGACCTTTCCTACCATCTTAAGGGATATCTAACCTTGTAATTGCCATAGGCACACTGAAGACACACAAGAGGGAGACCAAGACTATTTAAAAGAAGTTGTGTATGTTTTTAAAAATTAGTATCTCAATGTTCCCATTATAATCTGCCAATACGAATGACATTTACTCTTGCTCTGAGAAATGAAAGAAACTCTGAAAGACAGACTGCATTAAGAGTATACTGATATTCCACTGACCTAGTGGCATAAGAACCTGACAACTTTTGTCAAGGTCAAATATCCCAGAGTCTGCAAATTCATCTCTTAAAGTAACAGCAAAGGGAAAATAGTATCTTCTATGTCTGGAATATTTACAAAACCCAGCAGAGGCTCCTACTTCTTACTGTTATGATAGTAACAGATGACGCAAGACCCGGACGGGGGAGCAGAATTGGAGATTTCAGATGGTCAATCACCCTCTTCCAGTTTTTCCCATCAGTTGATATTGCTGTGAAACCTCCTGTGTAAGTTCTCTTAAAATACATCACATGGGATTTTGCCAAATGAATTTTTTTCCTATTATACACAACTCACAAAATTATGTTACCCATAGGAGAGTATGGTCCAAGACTGTTTGGAATGGATGGACACAGAAGGTCTGAGCTATGCAAAAGGCCCCTGCATTGTCTTTCCAGGCAAGGAAAGAAGAGGGAAAATGAGGTACAGTTTGGTACTGTTCAAGCAGGGTCCTTCATCCCTCAGATGAATCTCAACTCATACACTAAACCAATTCAGAACCAAGCCACAGACAAGGGGCCCAGTACAGAAGCCTTTATTTACCTGGTGAAACTCAAACTGGGATGAATGGCTTTTTCAGGGGGTGGAGGGGCACAGGCTACCTTCACTTTGAAGAGGAGGAATCTACTTGCTCCTCTTCCAAGCTGCAGTGTTGGCCTTCTGTTGGAATTCTTTTTCTGGGGAATAAGACCACAGTTGCACCCACGTAACACCCACACTGAAGAACTGGGATAGCATGACAGCCTGGGAATATAACATTCCGCAATTAATATCAGCGAAGGGACTGAGTTTGGGGAGAAATAATTTTAGCTGGCTACATGTTGTAGTTAATTAAGGCTGAGAGCTTCTACTAGTAGGAAGGCATTTTTGATGAAAATACATTTTCCTGCCTAGGAAAAAACAGTTGTCATCACCCATGCTGCAACCTCCCAGACATCCCCACGGTTCTATGTAGGAACTGTGAATTGACAGTATTTGTGTAACAATTATTTAATATGTAGACTTCAGTACCATTGCTTTGGACAGAATCAGTATTTAAGCCTTTGAGCACACATTTTTAAATCATTCATCTTGAAAAGCCACAGGAACTTGTTTTGTTTGCAATGTTTTTGCAAGCTCTGGTCCCACGATGATACCTTGGCAGCAGATCACCACCTTCTCCTACCATAATTCAGAGGACCTGGCTCACAGCTGCAGAAAATCCCACATGAACATGGGGGAATGGAGAGTAGGAAAGGAAGGAAGAGAAGAAAAGCAACCCAAACATTACCCTGTCTCTGAAAATTGGGAATTTTGTTTGCTTTCATTTCAATCAGTGTGTTCATGCCTTAGGAAATGATGAGATCAATGGCAATGAAAGCAATTTCCAGCAGATAAGAATAAAACACATGGCTCAGCTGAGCTGTACGTTACTCCACAAGCTCAGTCAAATACTTGGGGATTAAATGCTGTAAGAATGGATCTAGCATGGGCTTGCTTCATCTTAATTTGCCAGACTAGGAATTTGCACGTTTCCCACTCATTGTTCAGGAGGGAGTTGATTGGGGAATAGGTTGTACAGTCAGACACTGTTGAGAACTTGCAAAATCACTTTATTCATCTAGACACAATTTGAAGTCAGAGCAAGGTACCTTGCAAGCAGAACTCATTCCACAGAAGATCGACTGCTATGGTTCTCTCTCTTTTCTGTCTTGTTTTTTCTTATCTAGCCTTCAAGCAAAGTTCACAAAAAAAAAATACTATGTTCTCAGTCTGTTTCTCCAGGGTCCTCCTGTGCACACACTGAGGTACAAAGGTGCACAAGCTCTTCTCATTCGTTCTAACCTGTGAGCATTATTACATTACATTTAATTGTGGGAGACACTGTCTTCACAGCTTTATTTCTCATATAACATCTTGTGAAGTGCTTTTAAGAAAAGCCATTTACACAACTTCCATATATATATAAACTAGTACTTTGATGTCATTCTTGTTTGCATGTACCCTCATATTCATGTCAGCTAATCCGAAAGCAAAAAGCAAGTGGCCCTTCATGTATTTCAGTTAGTAGCACAGATTTCCATAAAACAAAAGTTTGACTGATACTATGCAAAATCTGCTCCACTGGAAAACTGTCATCTTGCCCATCACCTTCCAGTATCTTTGTCAGTGCTCATCTACTTGACTTCTTAATTGTCTCTGCTCACTGGCTGTATCAAATGGAGTTTTCCTTTTGCTTTTGCTCACTGTGTATTACATCTTTTAATCGGTAAATATAATTACTTACCACAATCTGCCATGCCAGATTTTCTAAGCATTAGTCTAATTAACTTAAGCTTGATAATTATGTTTCAGATATCATAACAGTATGCACAGAACTTGCAGATCATGCTGTTGGCTTAGCTGTTTCTGATAACATTTTTCTCCTATTCTTACTTTTCACTTTTTCCTTCTGCTTTTTCTCTTTTTGCACTGGGTGGGAGCACGAGAGTGACTGCTGTTCTGTTCAAATGACTGGAAGGTTCTGTAAAAACAAAAGCTGGCTGCTTCTAGTAACAAGTCATCAAGTAAACCAACACCAATGAGAACAGATCTAAAATGCAAAGATTTCTTCTTATTATAGGAATAAAATAGAAATACGTCACTGAAGAAAGGAACTTGAGCTTCCAATAGTGGAAACTATCGAGTATTCAAGAGCAAACACATACAGGGCTTACTGGCAAACTATGAAAGTACTCAGACTTTCCACAGGTCTCCAGCCTGAGCTGCTCTAATTATATGCCTGTTGGCAACAGCATGTCACCAGGGAGGCAATAAATAAAGTGACAACATGCATGGGACCTGGCACACACACTTTTCCAGCACAGAAAGATCATCCTTCACCAAGTGATGCAGGCCACCTGAGTAAATGAAATATGCAAGCCTGAGACCCCAAGTAAATAGATGCAGAGGAGACAGGTGTCACAGTAATAAATAAAGAAAACAAACAAACAAACCCAACAAAAACAAACCCTGCAACAGGCTATGGATTCGTATTTGGCTTCCTGATGCAAAACAACATTTCTTTTCACTGTTGTCAAACTCATTTCAGTTTTGTGCTTTTACAGTGCAGAATGTATCCTGCATTGCTTGGTTGGTCTTTCTCCTGGGTGAAGGCAGGGATATCATGTCCCACAACATCAAACAGCCTCTGCCTAGTGGCAGATGGGATAGAGCCAGGAAGACCAGACCTCCTCTCCTGGCTCCCAAGGACCATGGATTTTATCCTGCTGATCCTGTCCAACAAACAACATTGATGTTCCAATGGCACCCACACCACAATTTGGGTATCTGCGGTGCAAATGCATCGATGCTGCACCCATACCTAGAGCCAACTTGTCTGAATTTTGAATGCAATGTACATGAGTGCTGTCAAGCCCACTCAGAGAACAAAAGACTTTGTATTTGCTCTACAGTTATTAGTGAGGATTTAATCAGCTATGAAACACTGAAAGACTGCTCAACTGCTCCTATCTTTAAACACAGATTTTATGGATACAGAGACAGGGACAAGCAGCTCCTCTTCCCCAAGCTCCCCTCATTCAAGCCCTTATTTTCAGGTGACTGCAGGGCTGTCACCCTTGGCAGAAAACATTACCAGCAGTCAAGAAAGTAATCAGGGTGGCCAGTACATAAATAAGCATAACATAAATCTGAATATTAGTAATTAGCATTTGATTCAATCAGACTAAAAGTGTCAGACAACTGTAGCAGCGATCCCTTATAGGAACCTATTTAACATTCCAATTATCTTTAATGAATTAACCTCAAAGTATGGCTGAGGTGCAATATCCTCTTTGCTCATCTACAGTCCACTTGCAACTAATTTCAGTTCACAAGCCTGCCTCAATTAACATTTTTCTGTATTTCACACATGAGTAACTGCAGTGCTGAAATACGCACTTCTTTCCCAAATTTAATAGCTGGGATACTTTCATTTTTTTTTAAATTCTATAAATGAAGGAAAATAATTTCCTGTTACTATCTCAAACCAATTAAAATTCTTTTTATATTGGCTTTGCATCTCTTTAATATATGTATGAAGCAAAAAGGTCCTACATTTTTCACATAGTAATTACTTGTAATTGATTTGCTATGCAGCACTCCAAAGGGGTTTACAATTAGCACATTTTAAAGTTTGGTTTACATCTTCCATCACTGGAGTTTTTCAATAATGTTTTTTGGTTGAATGTTTTGCATTAGGAAAGAAAACTCAAAGAGTATAACTGAACTATCTGAATTCAAAAGAAATAAATGGGAAAAGTGCAAATTTATTGATAGGCCTGGCAGGAAAGGAGAACACACTGCTTTATTGGTTACAATTACACAAATAGCTATTGTAAAATAAAGAATGCTTTCCTGTAATACACCTTGCGAATTGTGTAGCATGGGCACAATAACAGGTATCTTCCTGCATGATCTCAAATTGTTATGAAATGCCTCTAAGATAGGAAGCTATTGACCAATCTCAACCTTTTTTCTGCATAACAGGGCAGCTGCTGGACCTCATGACTCTTTCCATCTGCTTTCCTTGGTTTTTCTAGATGAATTACATAAAAAGACAGTGTCATTTAATATCATTCCCGTTTCAACAGGGAAATATGGTGAAGAAGCTCTTGCTTCGCACCATGGTTGCAGTAAAAGGAGCAGCAGCCTTGAACAGATTATAAACCTGACGTTATTTTCCTTTTCACTGCATGTTTGCAGCATTATTTTAGCATTGAGAAAAACGAACACACGTGCAGATAGCAGCATCCACACAGCAATATGGCATAGCTGTGATTCGTCTTACAAGCATCCAATTTAATTTTATCATCAAATACCACACAGTACAAATTCTTATGTTCTATTCCTTACTGATTTCAACCTCAGTTTAGAGCTAATTATTTTGTGCTGCACATAGCACCTACAGCCCAGTGTGGAGGAGAGCATTACACAGACGGGTGGCGATATAGTACAAGTCCTCATATCAGGACTGTTGGATTTTAATTCTGCATCTGAAGCACCCACACTCAGCCACAGAGCTTCCCTGTCATTTCTTCTCTGAGCTACTAATGTTATAATGAAATTACATATAAAGGGACACAGACATACCGTAACCTGCCCATATAGCTACATAGAGTTTACTTTGTACATGTATTTTAATAACAAACAGGGATATGCATGGTCTATTTGGTTACAGGAGTAAATCTGTGCCCTGAAAGATGATGCTCTCATTAAGCGAAGCTGCAAGCCCAAATCTTCTCTGAACTGCTGGTTATTTCACTGGCAGAAAAGCCAGTATACTACAGAGCACAGAACTTTCACTATTGCCACGCAAATTGAAAGCACCCCATAGCAAATTCTGAACGCTTAAAGAAAGTATTAAAGAGGAGAATGTATATTAATAATTAATAGCTGCTTAATTTAGCTAACATCATAAACTTTTTTAGACAGAACAAGGTTTTTCTTGTCACACAATTTTTCTTTAGCATTTTACCTACACTCAGACAATAGTGAATGCTGTAGTATTTTACCCTTACCTAAATTTTTACGAGTCATTGGGTTATTATAGCATACTACACTTTGGAAAGCCTAAATAGGGTAATTTGGTTTACTTTAGATGACAGTGCTAAGCAACTAGAGACATTTCAGGAGATAGCCTTGAGAGTATTAGAAAAGCTATACTGTGTTAGGGATTATTTCTGTGACACAGATCAAGTCAAGAGTTTCCATTCTTTCATCTCATCTCTGGGGTTTTGGCCATCAGTAAAAATTTGGATAAATCTATTACTGCAAAAAAAATTTGTCAAGTTCACAACTAGAAAGCCCCTTGAAACATAACACTGTGAAGCATCTCATACTCATTCTTTGTAAAAGGGACAGGGAAAGGCTGAGAATAAGCTACAGAAAGCAAAACAGTTTGTACCATCTTGCTGCACTAAGCGCATTACCATGTGAAGACAGATCTTGTGTTGATTTTGGCCCCAGCAGAAAACAGCCCTTATCTACAACTCATCTAATAAGACCCTAGGACAGAAGGACATTTTCTCTAGATAACAATTTTGTCAATAAATCAGAAGCTGATTCATTTTCCTATTCAGCAATAGATTTAATACTCTTAATACCTAGCTTATGCTTAAGATCTGTTTGAACTCACTTAAACGCTAAGACAGGATTGCAGTGAATAGCAGTAGGCACATACATAATTAAAGAAACCTCCTGAACCTAGGAAGCATAGCTGGCTGTGTGTAACTCATTGTCCACATTCGAGGGTAAGGGCTCCTGGTTTAATTAAAGTGATTGAGTGAAGATGTCTGAATGCTCACATATTATGTCAATGAGCACAGTACAGAACAAGAAATTAACTCACTGTGTGAGTCAGAAAGTTGCATGCAGAGCTTGATACAAACTAGGGAAAAAGTAATGACAAATTAGCTGAAAGTCTTCATGAAAATGTTATCTGCTAGCTCAAAATTAAACATTCTGACAAATTTTAGGAAAACAACACTTAACAGCATCTGGCATCTTCAGAAGCTTCTGAAGTTATCACACTTTTCCACCATCATGTTTTGATTATGACTAATGAACACATTATTATTTTTAATATTCTTGTGCCTCAACATAGAAAATATGCTTGGTGCGCAAGGTGTGAAAGGAGACCCAACAAGGGAGGACCACGTCTTGCAGAGTTGACTCATAAGTATCATTCTTATTCACTAGCATGTCCCTTGACCCACTGTGACAATTGGGGTCTGCAGGTCTCCCATAATTATGAGCTTGGCCCAGGAAAATGTGAGGTTTCACACATCACTGTTGATAAAAAACAGCACAGAAAGGGAGGAGCCCGTATGCATCCAAGGAAGACAGCTTTGTATGTAAACTCAGAATTGTGATTAGCACAGAGTCTGGAGTAGACCATAGCTGGCTCATCCACAGTTATACTGAATTTGTGAAAAATTAATGTGATTAATAACTATTGCAATATTTCCCACCTCACTTTGGAGCTTTCTCTTATTTTCAACTTAATCTTGTGCCCAACCAGATGCCGTGCAGTACCCAGCAGAACTGAAGGAGATACCAAACCCAACAACAGTGAGAGGACAACCATGAGAGCCTGGGACTTCCCATGCAGGAAGCACGAGTTGAGAAGAACCAATTCACAATCAAGTCATGGTGTCCACAGCAGTGTTAGCCTTCTAACAGACTGTTTCAAAAGCATATTCAAATTAACAACCCATACACCATTTAACATTGATGTCAGAAATGACATGTGGAGCTAATTTGATATATTTGTCCCTAAGAAGAGGTGTATTGCTTCCATTTCTACCTGCTAATGTAAAGCTGCCATGCAAACTGAGATGAAAAACTCCTGCTGTTTCTGCACACCTGCAAAGGAAGCGCCCAATATCCATAGGGCTTTCCTTTAAAAACATATTTTTATTACAGATCAAATACGTATTTCCCCCGGGAACCACGTGTGCATCAGATCCGCCCTTGCCGGCCTTGGCAAAGAGTGAAATCGTAACGGGAGATGCAGATAAATCAAACCAACCCCATCCTGCCAGGCAGCCGCTGCTGCTCACATCTGAGCCGCAGGTGACGGTAGCACCAGAGCACATCTTTGCTGCTGGTTATTCTGCATTATCTGGGATACACCCTGGAGCCAGCGCAGTAACTCTGGATTTGCAGAGCTGTAATGGGGCTTTGATCTAAAGTCACAACAGGTGCAGGCAGCCAGTCAGGCCCCATCAGTGGCAGAATTTGACCCAGATGGGGTCTGCCACAGTCAGTGGAAAAACATCCACTGGCTTCACTGGAAGCTCATTCAGTGTTTCAGTGCCAGCAGGGGAAAAAAGGCTCAAAAGGTCACACAGAGAAAACATTGAAGGGGAAATTGTTCCAAGGCACAAGGAGCTGCTTCCATTTTTTTTGTCCAGGCTGACTATCAGTTTCATTTTCAGCAGAGCAATACATCTTCCCATGAGCTTCCCCTAACTAACTAGGCAGAAGCATGATCAGATTTAAAGGAAATCATGGGTTTGTCAGCAGACAATTCAATATTTCATTGCATCAGGCCCTGTTCTCTCACACTATCTTTTATTGATCAGAATACATCAGGCTATTAAGTTTATTAATTAAATGATAATTTTTTTTTCCTGGTGAGTATACAAGGAGATAAATGTCTTACAAATAAACTCAGAGCTTGCAGGCTGAGTCATGTGGTGATTTAGAAGTCATTTATCTTCTCTCCCCCTCAGCAAAAAGTAGTCATTGCCACAATGCTCTGCAAGTCTAATGTGGCTGTGAAGTGTGCAACATAAAGAGATTTTTTCATTTCCAGCACAATTATACCAAGCTTTTGTGTTATCCTGATTTGTAATTGCAATGCTAACAAGAGGATACGGATAGCTGCTAATCCATCTAAGCACAAACTGCACCCTTCTGAAGTAGGGAGTGGTCTGACATCAGCTGAAGCCAACCTTTGTAGAGGCTGAATTTAGATTCAATGACTTTATTCTTCAAACACTCGTAAGTTTGCATATGCCAGAATTTTCACTGCTATTCTGAGGCAGGCCTGGGGTTGACAGGTGATGCTTTAAAGCTGACAGTAGCTCTTTGAAGAGCTTTTCTCCTGTGGGTGCCAGCTGACACCAGGTAGAAGGGCCAAGTAATAGCAGAAACTCAAGTGTCTAGGCAAACAGAAATGAAGAAAAGGGTGTAGGCCCATGCTGGAAGGGAGAGGAGGGTTGCCAGGAACACAGAAGGACATGTCCAAATACAGCAGTGAGTGTAGTTCAACATGGACACTAAAGAAGGCCTCTAGACTGCAAAGACACTGCATGAAGCTCCCACTGAGAAGTAGTTTTAATACACGGTTGCATAGCTGTTGCTTTAGGTGTCTGTGATATTGAACGCACAGTGAAGCTGAACCCAGTCCAGATTCCTTTATTGTCATCCTGCTTCAAAGTACTTTGATTTACAAAGACCATCATCAGAATGTAGCATGCAGGCTAACAGCTGAAAGCTTGGGCAATCAGAAGAACAGCATTAGAAGAAGGGAAAGTAGCATGAACTGAAAGAAGCCTAAATAATTAATCTGAAACTGGACTTGTATTCTGCAGCAAGACAAACCAGCAGCAGCTGACATCATCTACATGTAATTCTGCATTAACTTCAGCAGCCCACAGGGGTTTTGGACCACAGAACAGTAGGAGAGCTGGAGGAGTGACATGGACTCCCTCCTGTGCCAAAGCCCACAAAGACGTACTTTGCTGTTCTCAGTGAAAGTAGGTGAGAATGCAAATAATGACCTCAGTTTTTGTGATGTTTATCCTAAAAGTTGCAGCTTTTTGTTTCTTTAGGAATATGTTACAATACTCTTAGAAAGCGAGATGTATTGCATAGCACAGAAAGGGATGCAGCAGTGTATGGGAAAAGAATAGTGACCTCTTGCGTAAAAAACCTAGACTCTAGTCTGGATCTCCCTCCCAGCTTTTTCCTCTGACATGGTTTTGTCCAAGTCAAGAGAGACTAAAAGGCCTTCAAGGTTTAGCCCACATCTTTCTCATTGTTAGTTTACCTGCACTTTTAATACAAAATACCAAATATCAGCTTCTTTAGCATTTACTAACCTCTTAAAAAAAAATAAATATCACAGCATTATTTCCCACTGATGGTACTCATGGATTTAGGCAGGTTGAAATAGTTTGGGCTAAGATAGCCTGATTTGCACTATTTCATTCAAAACTAACATAACAAAAGCCACATTCTATGTTTGCAGTGTTGCTCTGAGGGTTTAGAACTGGGAGAGGGGCTTAACAGAAAGAGGTAATGGCAGCAAATCAGTGTTCACAGAAACATATTTTTGAATCAATAGCACAGGAATATAGAGTAAGGGCTCTAATTTTTCATCCCCTTTTCTGCAAGCAAGCAGCTGCCACAATACCAGCCCAGAGGTTAAGGGACATCTGCAATTCCTTGGAGGGACTGTGGATGTTGCTCCAATAACACTTTTGACAATAAGTTCAAGAGACCTTACTGACATCTTCCACCTAGAAAGCAGGGCATGGTGTCATCAGCATGCACATGAGACTATACACAAGTCCTTTGCTCTTAAGCACAGAAGACCACATTCCCTGCAAACCCGCACTCATCACACTTCAGCCAGCAGTGTCCACATCAGGCACTCTAAACCAGGCTGCTTCCATCAAAGCAGCTCAGAGGTATTTCTGCAATATCCCATCCTGCTCTCCAGAGCATTTACTTACTGTTCCAAGTCAACATCTGACACAGATTAAAAGAACCATAGTGTATTTAAAGAAATCAAGACCACAAATGTCCTGTGACAGCTGCACTAAGAAACAGCAATGCTGCACCAAGTGCTAGTTTGTCAACCTTTGCTACTTACATAATTCACAGCCAATTTAATTAAAAATATAACAGATTTGAAAGCTGCTGAAATGCCTGCAATGACTATTCATCATTTGATAATGGTAGGAAAGAGCCATTAGAAGTGAACTGTAAGCAAACTTTTTCAAGATTGAATAACAGGGCCATTACAGTGTCAGCCATTAATGTCATGGCTTTAAAAAAATTAGTTGTCCATCTAGACCTAAAAATAAGCATTTTTATCTCACACATATTTACAATCAAAATACTTTTATAGAAGGTACAGCAGATTTCATGGTTACAAGCTGCACATTTTACTTTCTGAACAATAAAACAGCCTCTTATAACTCACTTCATCATTTAGTTGATTTAATACAATGCCTTTTCCCTCCCCTTTTCTGCTTGTTGCTAAGATGAATACTCTGTATTCATTAGTAATCAAACACAACAGCAAATGTAATATTGTTGTACAGATGAATCTTTTTACTACCATGTTTAAATTACTTCCTTTAAATAGTTGTCTCTTGTTATTTTAGTTCAGCTCCTTAAGGAAGATCTGACAGCAACAGCTTGGACAAAGAATGCCAAATTAAATAAGGTTAAACCACAGAATCAATGGATACTGGTTATATCAAGTCATGTTTAGCCATATCCAGAAGCATTTGGGATTTCCACTGTGGGACAGTAGTGCTGGGAGAGAATCCTACTGCTGCTCTTGAGCAGAAACCACACTCAACTGCTTTTTGTCACTTAAAACAGCGATTGCCTCAACTTTGGGGCATGGATTGGTCCCAGAAAGCATGCAAAGCCTTGCAGGTCTCCCTGCTAGCAGAAAGTACCCCCTAGATCAGAGTCAAGCATTCACAAATCACGTAATCCTGCAGGTGCTGGAAGGCCTCTGAGCTTTCAGAGTTCTGAGAAGGTGGAGAACTTCAGTGCCAGGAACGTCCAACTGGGAGGTCAGAACAGTATTAACAGCGTTATTTGACTGATCAAGATTCTGAAAATCTAATTTTGAATTTAATTCTGCCTTGAACAAAGCCACAGATATCTGTTTTATGAGGTACATTTTTCAAATCTGTCTTCTAACTCGAGGACTTCAGATTACCTGCAAAGGAAGGGAGGCAAACAGCTCCAGTTCGGAGCAGCTCAGATGTTGTGCCCACACCAAACTGCCAGCACACAAGTACACAACTGCAGATGGAAAAGGAAGCCTGCACCCCTGTGAGCCAGGATGGCCAGATGCAAAACTTCCCTGGTGAGAGCTAAAAAACGTCAAGATTGTCAGAAACATGAACCAAAGGAAGAAATCAGAAAACAGCAGCTTCCTTTGATCACACAGCTCCAAGAACAGAGATTTTTAACAATACTGTATTACATACAAACTGTATGTATATATATAAATGTATAATTAATGTATATATATTAATATATATGTGCATATATATAACATATCTATGAAAATAATTAATAAACCTTGTGCTGGATTGTTAACAAACCTTGTGTGTGAAGAGGTCAATAAACTTATTCATAAAGGTCTTGAGCTCTGTTTTTTGTATAAGATTTTGAATGAGATGTTTAAGATTTTATACATCTTATCACAGAATACTTCTGTTTAAAACTAGCCCAAATTATTTGCTGTATTGAAGTGTTGCAAAGTCAGAATATTTATGTGTATAGCAGCAGATGCTGCTGTATCTGTGTACAATATAATGCAGCTTTATATCATACATTGCCTTTCATTTCGACTATTCCCAAACTGAACAGAATTAAATACAAGGAAGCAGTGGATGCAGGCAGCACACAGTATAAATTATACAAAACAGTGGTGTGAAGACACTGTATGATGAATAAATTAAGGCATTGAGCCATAAGGCCAATAAAAGAGTGAGGAAAAAAAACCTGAGGCTTATGCGGATGAGAAAAATCTACTTAAAACAAAAAAAAGAAAAGACAAAAGTTGAAGAGATGGAGAACTGATGAGGCAGAAAGATACAGAGAGGCTGCTCCAGGTGGTAGAAACAACAGCAAGGGCTCCTACACTAGAGTGGCAGGACTACGTACAAAGCAGCACCGTGTGGCTGCAGAGCCTGCAAAAAGACAGCAAGCACAAGAAGGGGCTGCATGCATTGCTCAGGTGAGTCACTGGTGTGGAAATAGGGAGTGACCCTGAAAAGGCTGAACAGAACCTTGGGTGACATGGTCTAGTGCAAGATGTCCCCCCCCATGGCAGGGGGTTGGAACTGGATGATCTTAAGGTCCTTTCCAACAGAAACCATTCTATGATTCTATGACTGAAGAACTTGTCCTGAGCAGGGTCATACTGCTTAAAATACACATGAAGGTACACAGCTATGGCTGTGAAAGGGTCCTCTAGCTCTGGCGCTTGAGGATCCTGTATTGCCCTGCCAGAGCAATGTGCAGACACAAGGGTTGGAAGGAACATATTACTATGTAGTCTGATAACCACTGATTAACCAGTGGACAGACAGACATCTACATAAACCCATGCAATGAGTACACATGCACGAGTAATTACTTACCTACATCACAAACATTGCATCAATAGCATTTCCCAAAATACATGGTTAACCTGACATCCCCACAGCACAATTTAGCTACATGCTACTGCATATATTAGACTCTCCTTATGTGCTCCACATCTTTTATGCGCGGTGTATAGAAGTAGATCCCTAAAAATACTCTGCTACCTGAATAGTGCTTAGCACAGACTAAAGTGCTGCACTAACATCACCATATTATTTATTTTGACAAGTCAAACATGACTCTGCCATGCTACACTGTTTGTAAAGTATTAATAAACAAACAAACATTAAACAATCTCAAATATAGTTCTTGGGCCTGAAGCTATGATAGATGAGTGGCAAACTGGCATAGATGTGTTGGCCAGGATTTACTCAGCTCTGAACTAAGTGGCAAAAGTGATGATAGTGCTACTTGAAATCACCAAGAATACATATTTGTATTTTCACTCTGAAGTGTGAGAACAGTGCTGAAAATAAACATCTCTCAGTCGACCTCCACTAACAAGCCTGCACCACCTTTAGGCTTTCAGACTAGCAAGGTCTAGTGCTCACACATAGCTTCCACAGTGGCATTTTCAAGCCGGGAATAACAGCAATGACACATTTAGACCTTGTTCATCTCCTTTCTATATCCAGCTTTATTTCCTTGCTCATCATCTGTAGTCTCTGTCAGCCTACTCCCAAGAAGATCCTGATATAACAAACCAGGAATTAGCTGCAATGCTTGTACATGTAGTCTTGTACACCTCAGAAGACCTAAACATATAAATGTTGTGCTTAATATTCATCAGACAGATCCAATAAAGCTGTAAATGAAAAGAAATTGAAGTGACTGTGTGCCTAGGAATAAAGCTAAATTAAATAGCAAGTGTTTATAAGATCAAAACCTAAACCGCCAGCTCCAACAACATGGAATCAGTCACTCTGGCACATCTCATCATTCAGTGGCCAGAAATGAGCTTGATTCTTATGCAGAATCCCAGCAAATAACCTGCAGGTAATTTAAAAAGCCCTCAATAGGCTCAAGTCGCTTACTAAATTACTGGTGGGACTGTGTGTGGTGGTTGAACATCCATCTCTGGCATCAGCTATGGAAGGCAGTAAATGCAAGCTCTCCAGTGCACCCAAACAAAACAGCATGCGAAGAACTACTAGCAATACAGATTCACTTTCCTGGCTACCTCCTTCTAGATTTTGAACCCAGCCATTTCATTTTAATAACTGACACTTTAGGCATCTTGGCATTATCACCTCTGAGTGGCCAACTCAGATAAGCAAGTAACTAACTCTTAAACATTTTAGGTCAGATGTTATTTTATGCTCGGTTTTGAGATGGCAGGTCATTATAAGAAGCTTGCATTACACAAATGCTGTATTAATTGCTACTGGGTTATACTCATATCAACATGACAGTCCAGGACATGAAATACAATATGAATGGGTGTACTAAAAACCAACAAATCAAACATAAATAATCTGTCTTCAGGTTGAAGATAGGATAGTGCTGGCTTTTATGAAATAGCTCTCAGAAAAGAGTCATTCATCTATAGCCTAACCTGGCATTTAAATAAACTTCAGTTAACTATTAAAATTCAGGTATCATTTATTTGCTTTGGTTTTACTTTTCAAATAAAATTAGTGGGCCACTGGATTGACTGTTCAATGGTACTGTGCTTTAAAAAGCATGCAAATGTTGTGCATGTACAATGCATGTGCAATATAAATACAGACCAATCCATGACCAAAATAACTTTATGTTTTCATAATGAATTTATGATACTGTCAGTCACAATCCTTTGTTTGGACCATCACGCTGAGATGCCAGTTGAGATCCCCAGACTGAGCAAGAGCAGTCAGAGCAGTCTAGATCTGAACACTTTGAAAGGGATTAAGGCTTCCTGAGAGTCACGGGCAAGAACACAATGTTGTTCCTTCTGACACTCAAGAGTAAACTCTGTTCAAAGCTACAGAAAAAGTGAGACTAAAATTCATCAGCTGAGGCTTCCAGAAAGTCTTAAACAAAACTAAATCATACCTACAATTCACCCAGTGCACATATACATTTGATCAAGGGGTGGTGAAAGTTGTCATCATGAAGAAATTACTTAATACTGGGTTTTGCTTCAAAGTATATCACATATTTTTAAGACACTGGGACTAACATTAATTCATTTACTAACTAGGCTAATAAAAATTGCTGTAGCCATGAGCTCTATTAAAAGTCCATAATGTTACTTTAATGGAGGAAAACTAATAGAATTCTTTTGGAAGTTCTCCATAAAATTAATATTGTAGAATTTTAGTGGTTGTCATAAATAAAAAAAAAAAATCTATTCAACCTATTAACAGACCTAACAATATAATTAAAACAAATTAAAATAATTACTTTCTCTAAGAGAAAGTATTTACATTCCAAGCATTTTAATGGACTTTATTCTTCAAAGAACTTGGAAACAATGCTCATTACTCAGCATTGTTAAGTGGGAATTGGCTATCTGGCATCCACACAGAGAAGATCTGCCAATTTGCAACTACTGTAGCACTCACTCGGAGCCTCTCTGTCTAAACCACTTTGCATGGCAGACATCCAGAACCTTGACCTGCAATACAAACCACATCCTTGTCAAGAGGCTTCCTGGTTGGAAAGCACTAAACTCACCCAGCAACCAAGGCAAAAAGGCAGACAACTGTAAGACAAGTATTGTATCAGATATTGGCTCGTACCGTGTTTCTCTGGGCACCACTCAGAAATATACAGTTCCCTTGGTTTTATTCTACAAATTATGCAAAGCCCTTGGTTTTTCCCAAGTTATCCTCTATTATTTCTGTGGTTAACTGCTAACTGATGGTCTATGCACATATGCAGGTGAGTGAAACCTTCCATTTCTTGGAATTTCCATTACTTGGTTGTAAGGTTAAAACCAGGCAATGCAGACAAGCTCACTGTGAGCCTTAGAAGGTTGTCATGGTTTAAGATGCAGACAGCATTCAAGGTGCTGGAAATGGCACATCCTGGAAAAATCAAACATAGCACTGGAGGCAAAGCTTTTAGCAAACTCCTCTGGCTCTCAGGACAGCAAGGGATGGTGCAGAAATGCTGTGCATTTTGCACAGCTGGAAGAAACCCAGACTCAGAGGCTAACTTGATCTGGTCACCATCCTTAACTCCTGTTGGTGGGCAGAAAGCAAATTATGATACAGCTGCTTTGGCCAAAAGCTGCCATGGAGTCTATGCCTGGAATCAAAACCCACAGAAGCACAGATGAATTTTGCTTTGAGCTCACACAGGCATTTCTCAGGGGGCTTATGGAGAAAAGGAAAGCCCGGACCTGACAGAAGGGTACTGAAGCTGATTTACCTTCCTGTTGAACTCTGTAGGTTTCCAGTTCTTCTCCTAAATGAACTAGATGATGAATTTCTGATGATACCATTGTATATTTAATATCCAATTACTATACATGGGCAATAGAAATTAATGATTTTGGAGTTTTATTGCCCTATGAACATTATCACCAGTCTCAAGTTAGAAGAGTACATTTTCCTTACATATCAAGGTTGATTATAAAAGGCGTTACCAGCACTGGTTCTGTACACCAGGCTGGAATGCACATGCATGCATTAAAGTGATCAAAAATTCATGTCACACCCACAACTTCCTTACCCCTATCACACAAGGACGAGGGGAAGGCTATCAATAGTGATAACCAGATTTTGCTTCTTGTTATCGAGATGGAGTTGGAACAGGTATTGGCAGAGAGATAGCACCACACCATAGCTGCTGCCACTGCCCCAGCTCGCTGGCCCTGGCAGATAAACCTCAGGTGTAAAGGGTAGGGCCAGTTCCACACACACTGTGCCTCACCTAAAAAACTCACTGCGCAGGCCCAAAGGGTTTCCTCACAGGAATACACTTTATTAGTTGGGCCTTTGGTCAGGAAATACCTCCAGACAAATGTGATGACACAGGCATTTTTAATTT
>JANHGB010020785.1:0-21350 GCA_026283785.1 Coracopsis vasa
TGTGAATGCTCCATCCCTGGTGGTGTTCAAGGCCAGGCTGGACAGAGCCTTGGGTGACATGGTTTAGTGTGAGGTGTTCCTGCTCATTGCAGGGGGGGTGGAACTAGATGATCTTAAGGCCCTTTCCGACCCTAACTGTTCTATGATTCTATGATGTACTTACTGCACAGGGAACCCACACAGATAAAAGTATAAACAGGACATACTAGCTACGTGAAAAAAGAAAAAAACTATGTAAGGACTTTGTGAAGAAAGAAATGTGAGGTGAACAAGAAGCAGGGAGCAAATACATTCCTTCAAAGAAGGCTCATATTTGGGATACTGATGGCAACGTCTCACTTCACTTAACAGTGTTGAGATACAGTGACATTACACAAGTATCTTTTCCTTAGTATGAGTCAACTTCAACCCCCTGACAGCTCAGCTCACCTACATATAATTTATTTTTCTTCAGATGCAGACTAGAAAATTTACAAAATCATATACAGAGCCCTCAGGGGGAAAAAAGAAAAAGTCACCACCAAAAGTATTAACTGTTAGCATGCCTGGTAACTAAGGCACAGATGGCATAGAAGAGTACAGCATGGAACATCACATATTTACATATAAACAGTAACATACATGAATTGTTTACATGTAAATATGCAAATATCCAAAATTCCCCCTAAAAATTCACACTGAAAAGCAAAGGGCTGCATATTAATTTGCACAGAGCAAAGAGGCTACCTATCTAAGGAAGATCTTCACAACATCTTTCCTGCTACAATTGCTCTGTAGACAAAGGGAGAGCACGAACGCAGAGTTCAAGGCTTAGAAAACAAAATCATTAAGGCATCTTCCTGCCAAAGTGGATCTGGCTGTTGGTCATCCTCAACAGACTGCTGAATAATGTCTCAAGAAGGATCTGCCCAATGCTGCTAAGCCTTTGGATATGATTTCTGGCTCTGAATACTTAAGATCTAAAATCCTTAGGCTCAAAATACTCACATCAACAGTGAAAAAACCAATGTAGAAACAGCTATAAATAACTGAGTGTGGTTGCCTCAGCTATAAAAGCCTATGAACTACATTCATTATTGTGCTGCTCACAGACAGACCCATAGCTCTAACAAGCTGAGAAACTGCATCCCCACTTTGCTTACTTATCAAATGGCACCATGTCTAGTATTCCAAAACAGTGACTACAAACACCCTGAAGCATTACTGAGATCAAACTGGACAAGTTCAAATCAAAATGAGCTGTCTTGCAGTGGGCATAATCTACTTTAAACTTGAGTTCCTCTAGGAACAAGCAAGCCAAATGCTGACAAGGTGTTCCCTGGGCACCAAAGCCTCAATGTTTACTACACTGCAAACTCTGGGGAAATCTCATAATTTCTAAAAATTCTCAATTACTAAATTGAAATTTAAAGCATTTATTTTATTACTTTTATTTATTTTAATTTGACATTAAATGTTTTGATAATGTTGCTCAAAGCCCTGTCCAACCTGGCCTTGAGCACTGCCAGGGATGGGGCAGCCACAACTTCCCTGGGCAACCTGTGTCAAGGTCTCACCACCCTCATAGAATGAAGTGTGTATCATGACGGATTTAGTCATCACTGATGAGTAACTCTGCCTTCCTACACCAAAGGTCTGTTTGAGGATTTGAGGTTTGTTATTGTTTGGGAGATTGGGTGGAATTGAGGAGAGGAAAAATAATTCTGCATTTGAAGCCTGGATGCCTGTGCTGGAATCTGCAGGAATGAAATTACCACACTATTGGTGTACTTGTTGAAAATCACCAGCAGGAATAAAGAAACAACTCCTGAAGCTTCAGAAACAAAGTTATAGAAATAACTGACCTACAGGCTTAGACATGTCAGTGCACTAACAGAGGAAAAATGTGCCAGGCTACAACAGCCAAAACCTACCTTACCTCCCTAAAATCCTCAGAGGAGTCAGGAAAGGAAGAGAAATCCAAATGGGGCTTTTTTTTTTTTTTCCAAAGGCACTGCCTGACCTTTTCACTCATTCTACTTTGCACAGCCTTCTCATTAACACCTGAGCTATCACAGAGCTCCACCGGCACTGGCCTGAAATCAGCCCCACTGGCCAAGCACTATGAGCGTGCAGATTAACACAGGGAGAACTCCTGCTGTGAGCACTGAAGAAATTGCCTTCAAATTTCCTAAGTACTATCAGGAAAGGAAAATAAGGAGAACAGGGTACACGCATGTTTAATAGGGATGTTTTTCCCCTATGACCAGCCTGTCTTTCAGAATTCACCAGCCTTAGTAGTAATTCTGTTATTATTTAATTGCATGGTAGCTCCACTGCACAATCCAGAAGGTGGATTCTCAGCAAACGGCAACCTTAAAATTCACTAGAAATATCAATCCAGAATATGTGCACAAAAAAAACCCTGTAGGACCAGATGCATGCACATCACAGGGGAAAAAAAGAAAGAAAGCTCTACAACACTAAAAATATTATCCAAGAGTCTAAAAGTTAAATAAACTCTAGGGCAAAGGTACAAAAGAGATGACAGAGTAAAGAGAAATAGCTTTCAAGCAATCAATGCAAAAGCAACAGTTAATTTGAATTCAGTGAGAGACTAAGACCACAGCCTGCAACCTGAGAAGTTCTGTGGCTTCACAAGGGGAAAAAGGAAATGCTAGTCATCTATGGACAGGGATTCTCAAGGCTTTTGATCCTGGCTCAATTAAATGCAGCTACCACTGCACAGGTACAGTTTATGTGAGACCAAATGAGAGTAGAAATATTTTTTAATTGATTACGGAGTAGAGGTTTCAGAAACGATGAAAAATAAAAACTTTCTAAAAATTAGCTACTTCTAGCTATTGGAAAGTATCCTTGTGCGATCATCTTACATAGAGTTAAAGATGCATTCTGCAGCTGTACACTCTGGAGAACAATTTCTGCTGAGAACCACTCTTTAGGGCATCCTCATTGACATACTACTAAACAGCTATATAATGAATAGCAGGTATCATTAGGCCCTATTTTCCACTGGATGTTTAACTGTGTAGCAAAGAACACTGTCAGATGTTACTCACCTATACAGCTCACAAAAATAACTCTGAAAATTAAAAATCTGCATTGGGAAGCACAGTGACATAGGAGAAATAGGGAATTAATGGACTGAGTTAACAGTAACACCCACTGGGGGGAAAGGCCAGTACTGTTTTCTCATGATCTTGCTTATGTTCATGAGTTATTTCTGTCATGAACAATTCATTAGTGTACAAGGATAAGTGTACTTACTAATGAGGGTAACTTACTAATGAGAGGAGTTGGAACTAGATGATCTAGTTGAGGTCCTTTCCAACCCTAACTATTCTATGATTCTGTGAGACCGAGGTCTCTGAAAAATCTAACCAAACCTAAGCTGCCAGGGCTGTCACACAAATTCTGCTGTGCAGGCAGTTCCCATTAATCCAAGTTTATGATGGCCATGGACTTGAAAAAAATATTTGCAACTCAAGTTGTACGTAAGAAGTCAGAGATACATTTAAAAGATAATACCTTGAAAGATAATAGACTACTTGAAAAAGCACTGCTGCTGACTAACAGATAAATCACTTGGACTATAAGGGCAAATATAAATCTATGTTGCCAGTGTTCCAGGTTTTCCAGAAGTCAGAGCCACAGTTAAGTGCAATGCAAAGCCCAAGGTAGCAAAACTCTGCTGAGAAGCAGCAAAGGCCCCTGCAGACATAAAACACACAGACACCCCTTGTATTGCACTTCATAGCAATACTGATTGAAGTGACTTCTTTTTCCTCTTTTTAATCTGGACTAAACCCAATGGACTAATGAAGTCAGGTTAAGTATACCTGGCCCAGAGCAACAGGAAAGGATGATGACAAAACCAACAAGCTGCTATGACACTGATATGCAGTATGTGAGCAGAGAGGGGCACGGATTTACTCTGCAGAATTCATGATGAGAGTCAGGTATTTGAAGCTGCATTATCACTTATGCACAAAATCACTTTAAAATTGTAGAGAGGAAAAAATACTAAAAAATGTATTTTTGCAGTCTTGGCAAACAGCAAGTACTCACGTTCAGCGATTTGCTGCACAGGAAAGCCCAGATAGAAGCTGAATTCCACCATGGACAAGTTTCTTAGCTGCTCACTGACTTCAGACCCATTTAGAAAACCATACCTATCTCGGATGGCAAAAACAATGCTCACAGGGCCTTGCCGAAATGCTACCCCAGGCCTGGTCAGAGTTATATTCAATATCTGAAAAGACAAGATTGAAGCAGGGTCAGCAAAATCAAATCACTGGCATTTGAATTCCAATTTTTTTTTTAAATTTATGAATTCAGACAGAAGAGATAGTCGGTGTCATTAAGCTGAATTACTAGTTTTCCAGGGAGTTTTAAGTTCTGCTATGTGATTCAGTGCCTAGCACATGAATTGCATATTTTCATATATGTAGTTCCTGTAGCAGCTGCCACAGACATATATTGCTGTATTTCTAGACCTCAGATGCAACTAGCATGTTTGCTCACATAATAGCAGAGTGCATGTAACTCCTATATTCCCTAATACAATTCCCTGAGCAGCAATGAGACCTGAAAGTTTTCTTCCAACAAAAACATTCTAACCACACCCTACCTCTGTAACAGTAAAACAGGATAGAAATTACTTTGAAAAGAGTTGAAGCAGCCTTTATATGAAAAAGTATAAACCCTATTATATTCAATAATGCTTTTGGATATGCAAGATGATGATTTATAAGCTTCTCAAAAAGCTTGAAACCAAAGGAATATGTGCTATATGATTTTGTAGGGAGAAAAAAACCCTGACTTCATGACAAAGCCTCATAGTTCTCCATCGTCTAGATGGCAACTGGTAGCCAATGAACACCTAAGTCACTTTACTGGCTGGAAGAAACACAAGACAACCAAAGGTGAGAAGAAAGAAGGGACAGACACAAAACATGCTAATCTTACCTGCACAGTTAAGTTGTAGAACTCCTGGTGTTTGCTTGCCTCCATGAATGCCATCTTCAGCCCTTTCTCAATGCGCTGGCTAAAATTGCAGAACCCAACATCCACATTCCGAGGCACAAACTGAAGCACTGAAGGCAAAGGGTACACATTATTCCTATAGACAAGTACTTCCATGCAGGAGAACAAAACGAGCAAGAGAATCCATAGGGCTATGACTTCTTCATGGAAGTAAGACACTGGGTAAAAATACACTAGGAACATTTTGCGTTGGTGCAGTAAATTCTCTACTCATTAATATCTATTGCAGCAGTAATTAGATTACTGAAATATATTAGTGACAAAATACCTATTGTAGCATTTAATATAAACGTAATTTGAAACTTGATTCAAGCATTCTAAAGTAGTTAAGATTCACAGCAGCAGAACACAGGTTTTGACTCAACCTTGCATACTTAGTAACAGGTGACCAAGTGTGAATCAATATAAAACTACTTCTCCTCCTCTTCAGGTCGATAAGAACTCACCTGTCTGAACTTGGAATCTGTTATCTGGCACAGTGAAAGAAGGATGCAACGAGAGGATCATGGGGGCCTCACCACGAAGAAGACTGCTGTTCACAAGCACATTTATGACAGCTACTGCCGTGTAAACGAAAGGACCTGATGTCACCAGGAAAGCAAATTTGGGGGAAATCTTATAAACCTACAAAAATAAATAAATAAGAAAAATCTTCAATGTGAAATTTAGCACCACTTTAAACCTACATAGTTTCAAGCATTTCAAAGGCACATCATCAAGAGGCAGGAAAATGCAATTTTTCAAAGTAAAAGCAAAAGCACAAACACTCTGATAGTGCTGTGCCTTGCAGTCTCTGCTCCAGTGCATCAGAAAGGCAACTCCCTCGTGCTAGCTGCACCTACTAGAATCTCTTCAGTACAACACACCAATCCCAACACCTCTTGATTTATCACATCCTGGCATAGTAGCACTCCCCCTCACTGGCATTCCCCTGGAGTACATAAGAGTTCCTGTACAATATTGCTATTTACTCACTGAACCACTTGCACAGAGTCTGCATACTGCATAGCAAATACATTCTATACCATTCACATGTGACATGCAAGGAGCAAAGCACACGTAACCTGTATTTTACGGATATAACTTTCACACTCAAGAATGCTTTCTTCCAGATAACACTTCTATCTGCTCATTTCAGTGTCGTTAGCACAATTACAATTTTCCAATTCATCTCCTGACTTTGAGTCATTCTAAAAACCCTGAGGAGCCTTAGTCATCATATAGAAGAAATGAGATTGTAATTTAAATATAAACCCTGGTGAATGTTTTCATGCAAACACTCTCATCCACCATTTCTCTTGTCACCTAAGTAAGAACGAACTGAAGGCTTTTATCTATTTAAGCGTATTTCAGTGTCTTCTCTCCTTCAGAAAAACTCTCAATATCAAGGGCACCTGTTTCCCCAGCATTCTTTTTCCCCTCTTTAGTTTACTCCTCAGTTTGCTATATTTGCCTAAGGCAGTCACACTGAAATATTTTGAGATATCCCGCACGATAGCCTCCCAAATAAATAAATTATCTAAACCAGAGACCTACAGGTTTTGATAAATGTGCACCTCTCAGATGAAGAGATGCTAGCACCTTGCAGGCTTTGTGCTGGTGAAGGGGTATGTTAGATATCCTGAACTTGAGGATCAGCCTTACAGAAAAGCACAGTACTACTTAAACTGTTAACCACATGTTCCTTAATTGTATCCCTGCTGCACTGCAAAGTGACGGCAGTTGCTGTTTAGATGAGACAGCAAGCAGCTCTTTTTTTGTCCCCTAAAAACCATGCATTTCAAAGAGATCATCTTTACCAGAAGAAACTACCTCAGCAGCAGAAGCAAATAAGAAATAATCTATGCTGCTCATTATTCACTTCTTCCTTCTTAGTCCACAAATATATGCAACATCCAGCTTTTAATCTAAATGGATTTAGACCCATAGAACTCAAATTTGTTTGATATGAATAATATGCACAGCTCTTTTCAATTCCTCTTATCTGAAATTTTATCCTTTTATCTCAGGATGAAATGATCTCTGCAGCTTCAGTATGTCAGATGGGAACAGCAGTTATAATGGGTAAGACATGCCAAAGGAAAGTTGCCTATTACTGCAAAGGAGACTACTTAAAAGGCAAGAAAAAGAGGAATTAGAATTACAAATCTCAGTGACAATTTGCTGGTGATTTCTAAAGCAATATAAGCTGAGGAAGAGGGTCCTAGTGTAGTCAGCATGTATTCATGCACTAGAGTTAGGTATTTCAGACAGGAAAGCAAACCTCTGGTAACTAACTCAGCTGTCTCTGTCTCTGACCTGTTGCAAGTGTAGCATAGATACAATGAAAGCAGCCTACCCCCAAGCACCCCATGGAATTTTGCATTGACTTTTTCATCTTCACAGCTAACACTGTTTCCCTTTTGTCCTTGACTGCAGCAGAAAAGAGACAGCAGCTCCAGAAAAATGGAAATTGAAAAAAAACCCACACCTTGAAAGTGTAATTCTGAGGTAGGTACATTTGAACCACTACAAGTAAAAACAATAGCTACTTCTGCTTGAGATACTGCAGGGTTGTCTAGAGTTAACTCTCCACAACCTAATTCACATGACAGAAATAATAGAGCTGTGCCAACATGATGCTGTTTACAAGCTAATTCACAGAGAAGTTTGCAAAGCTATCTAGGATAGATGAGCATAGCTCATGACTATTGATTAATGAATGAATAGCTCTTCTTGGCACAGCTCTAATGGTTCACAAACCCATCCATCCATCCAACCCTCTCTTGGAGGTTTCACCTCTACTGCCAGGACAGTTAGATGCCAACAAATTAGCTAACCACTCATTAAATAAGCATAGATTTCTTATATTAAATAAGTACAAATTTCTTATATTAACATTTTGGGCCAGAAAGCTGGAGAAGAATACAAAAACTCCATGTGCACATTGGAGCCATTCCCACAGCAAAAGCAGAAACCTTCAGCAGGAACAGAGACCCTTACACCACCTCAGGTAGAACTATCCCTTCTCCAAAGTGCGCTGGCTAACCCAACTGCTGTTTCCAGGACACAGCCTTCCTCATTCAAAGCTACCTCCACGAGAGAGTGCTTCTAGAGCAGAAAAAAGCCTTGAGTTACTAGAGGCTAGAAGAGTATTCAGGGAAAACATTCGTGTATGCTTACTCTGTCCCTTATGACATTCCCTAAGCATTTGCTACTGATTATTGTCTGCTAATATATTAGATGAGATGCACCTTTGCTACAATCTAATTCATGCCTACACTCCACTGCATTATGCTGTGTAAACACCTGGCAGAAAGCATAAACAACCGACTTCCTCACTACCACCTTATTAAGCATCCTGTAAAGAGCCTGCAGAGAGCATTTAACATCCCAAAGATGGGCTACAAAGGCTCACATGTCTTAAAAATGAAACAAAGCTTCTGCTTCTGTGCACTTTAGGATCCTAAGGCAACAATTCTCTCACTGTTTTTTAAACACCTAAATGGTACCAGCCAGAATATCGCAGCAGTGAGTAGCAATGAAGCCAGAGCAAGTCCACAAGGTGGCATCTATGAAAGAAGCATTTAACTGCTTGACAATGAACTGAGCTCCTTATGTTGGAGGCAGAGGTGTACTAATCACAGAATCAACTACTTTAGAAAAGACCTTTAAGATCATCAAATCCCAGGACTGGGATAGACTGGGATAGTCTATCTGGGATAGACTGCCAAGTCTATCACTAAACCATGTCTCTAAGGGCCTCATCTACTTTTGGATTATAGAAACCAATAGGTTAAGGACAGTCCCCAAACCCTAAGCACATTAAATACAGCAAACAAAGTGTCTGAATTACACTTTATGTTGCATGATAAAATTTCCAAGCACAAAATGAGGCTGGCAAAAAACTTTTTCCTGTTGGCATGAACTTAATGGCACCAGGGGTCCTGGCAGTGAGTGACTGCCAACACTATTTCATTTCACACCCCACTGCAATGAATCTTAGTCAAGGGAACATTGTATAACAGACCTTAACCAAGTGTCATAAGGCTTACATTAGAGAAAGCTGACAAAAATTACTCTTATTCAAACAACAGGGTCTTATTCTTTTGCAGATGCTATACATTGAGACCAAGTGGCAAGAGCTTTAAAAATCTGGTTAGTCTCACTTTGCTGTAAGGACTTTTGCTAGGAAAAAAATGACAAAAGATTTTTTTCATTAGGCAGGATTCAAGCCTTTCTTTTTTTTTTTTTTTCCACTTCAACAACTCAGAATGTTCAAAATAATAAATAAGCAGAGACCAAAGTTTCAACCTTCAAATGATCCTCCGGTCAGTGTTAAACTTGTTTTGTATTTAAAGTGAGCTGCGGCTATATCCATTGGTGCCACAGATTTAATTTGAAAGCATATATTACTACAAAGTTAAATTTAATAGGACTGTCTCCTGTGATGCACTACATTACACTCAGGGAACAACATCTGTGAGCTGTAATAGAAGACACAGTTAAAAAGCAGCTTAGAGAAGTGCATTGCTTTACTATAACCTGCAAATGTACACAAATGTTTTGACTAACAAAAGTCAGATCTGGTTGATGAATTAATTTTAGCAATATAGACAAATTGTACATTACATCATCACTCGACAGACTGACACTATAGACAGCTTTTTAAAAATAATAGTTTTGTTAGTATTCCACTGTTATGGAATGTGAAGACATTTGGAAGTAATTACTTTTAGGGCAAAACCCATACCCAAGGCATCACAAAGAACAGAAATGATAGCGGCGTTCTAGCATAAAATAAGCATAAATGACTCCAGAGAGATGCTCTCTCCTTTTGATAAAAAAAGAATTCGCAAAGAATGAAGCTAGGCTAACTGCATTATTTATAAAAACAGTTGCTTCTGAAAAGCCTTTGGGCCAAAACAACCTATTGAGAGCTTTACAAGGCAATAGTGGGCATGAAAGGAAGGGATTTAAAGGGCAAAAACATAAAGGAGCAAGATATCAAATGTTTGCTCCAATCAATCTTCAAATATTTAGGAACAGATTTTGTCTCACTGCTGGAAGTATTAAGAGAGTAACCACTTCCATATTACTGAGGCGTATAAGGTCACTGAAAATTAGTTCTATCATCATGAACTTTTGACTTCTACTTGACTATGCCACTTTGCACAACCTGAAGATATAATTCACAAACCAGAAGAAAAATATCTTCTTTAAAACAAACTAACAAACAAACAAACAACAACAAAACAAACAACAACTAAAAAGCTTATGGGCAGGTATTGCTAAAAGGACCTAAACTACACCAATTTATAATGGTAGCTCACTGTGGCTGAAGTTTGGTAGAAATTCCTAACACTCTTATCTTGACTGAGTAGTACAGAGGTATATTCTCAAACATCAGAGAGGAGCTGTTTAATTACTGAGTGCAGTGATTATGACACGAGCTGTCAAAACACTTTTTTCCTACAGAGATCGGCAAGCAGAAGTTAAAAGCACCAAGGGATTCTGTGCATGGAGAAACTCAAGTTATGTTCAACATTCAAACTGCTAGAGTTAACTTCACGAAGAAAATGAGATCACAGACTCAAAAAAGTAAAATAATGGGGTATTGGCCTATCACAACTGAGTAAATGCAGACATGAAAAACTGCAAGTGCAGCTGAACCTGCACCTATTCCAGTCATTCCATTTCATTTTGTCCCCAGTCTTGAAGTATTTGATTATACAACAAAGGTACACCCAAACTACCTCTACAGTCTTTTCTTCTCACTCACAGGGTTTGAGACAAGTGATGGACTTGGCAGTCCTGGGACTTCATGATTTTAAAGGTCTTTTCCAACCTAGTTGATTCTATGATTAGTACACCTCTGCCTCATCTCAACCAGACACTCACTTTTGTGGAAACAACAAAAATACTGTTCAAAGATGATTCCTTGAACATCAAAGCAGAGGAAGCTTTAAAAAAAACCCAAGAGCACAGCAATTCTTAGCCCTGTGATTGGGGGAAGACCAGGAGCCTATCTGAAGGCTTAAAAATAGCATTTTACCATTGTATACCTGATTTTTCTCCACCTGCCCTCTTCCCCCCCCCCACCCCCAGCCTTTTTCATTCGCTAAATCTTGCATTTGGGATTCTACCACTTCCCCTGCAAGTGTTGATGTCCTCACAATATAAAATAGCACAGGCTGTGCAGGTTTTGTTTTGTTTAAAGTGCCAACTACATAATCAGCTAGGAGAAGAATCAAAACTTTTTAACACGTATTTCAAAGGCTAAAAGCTTTTCAGTTCAGTTTCAATTCACCAGGCCAAGGAGGTGAGCAGTAGAGGCTGTTCACTGCTTGCTCACCCCTGGCAAAACCAAGAAAGATCCGTCCTAGAAAATGATGACATTCTAAAAGTAAAAAAGCTGATGTTATATTCACATTGAAAAAAAAACCCAAAACAAACCCCAAAACATGGGTGACATTTAAGTGAGAATAAATCTCTGATATACTACCCCATGGGTTGTTTTTAAATCACTGTTTTAGCCTGTGAACTAAAGCCACTATTGCATTATATTGACCAAACGGTACTTGCACACACTTCATACCACTTACCTCCAGCTCTACTGATCGCCTGAACTGAACTCTGAGCACTTCTTTGATGGATTCACTGACATTCTGTAGAACAGCTCTTCGTGCCAGCACTGGAAATTAATGACAGTCAGTAAACACATTTTAGCTTCAACTCTTGGACTTTGGTTCAAAGCTGCATTTTCAATTGTGCAATGCATGGAAAAGCAGGCAATGAGATCAACCGCATCAAGCGTGTGAAACAACGGACAAGGAAAAAGGTAAAGATGTGGCTGTATCCTAAAAAGTGACTGCACATACAGTTTAAGGAATTCCAGGTTTATTTTCTCTCTCATTTTAGTTTTTCTATCTGGTGTCTTGAGCATTATAGTAAAAGAATCTTTTAAATGGCCACTGAGGCATTCAAGTTGGATCTGAAAGTTGCCTCACATTTGAGTGTGACCTGTGCATAACGAGCCTGCTGTCATAACACAGTTTAAAGTTTTGTAGGCAATGCATGGAATGCAGATGAGGACAGAAAAAAGCCACAGAAAATATGCATCTATTTTTCTCTTAAATAAAAAGTGAACAAGCATGACATTAATTACTGAAAGGGATATCCATCAAGTAAGAAATCACTTTAAAAACCCCACATCCCTATGGACATCATGTCTGTCACAGTCACACTTAAGATTGTGACTATGGTCAAAGAAACAACTGAACGATGTTGTGTTGTCATCCTGCATTTACTTCCCACCAGTAGCTTGCCTACAAAACTACTCAAATTACAGGTTAAAAAACCCGTCAACTTCCTCATCATGGCATAGCCAGCTCACCTTCATATATATATATATATCTATATATATCTGGAAGATGAGATTATGCTCATTCTGATTTACATATTACAGATAAATTTTAAAGGCAAAATGTGTTGCACTTTTGCAGCTGCCCTGGATTAGTTTGCTGGTGTTGTTTTGTTAACAAGTTAGGAAGAGGTAGGAAAACACCAAAAAAGCAAACACAGATGCCAAAACAATTAGTTTGGAAACACACTAATGTCACTTTTTCTGGTTACAAACACACGAAATCCAACTGAGATAAGTACAGGAGGAGGGAAAATATAAATATAAGCTAGTATGGTAAAATTATAAAAATGGTTACAAACCCCAAACATTTTTTAAACCAACCCTCCTCTTTCATATTACATTACCTCACATGCAGGTTTTTTTTTTACAAACAGCAGCACCAACTGAAAGGAGAAACTTACTCAGTCAGAACATTTAATAGTTTGGCAAAACATCACCATGACAGCAACATTCATTTACAATCCATGAAATGATAAAGCAGCCTCTAATTCAGCAGGCTTGTATATACGCATCAGCAATTTTAGAAGGCAAGTGCATTCTCTGTGCAGTGTAACATGCACGTAACTCACCATCATAACAGACTTTGCTCAAATGAATTCTATTGTTTTCAAGAATAAATGACAAATCACCACTTTTACACCTGTTTGTTTAAATTTATGCCGTATTTCTTTGAAAGGTTCTCTTAGTTAATTCATTATCTACAATTTAACTAGGGGGTCCCATTACAGTGGCTTCTGGAAAACAAAATAGAAATATTATGAGTATCTTACCCGCAGTAACTAAATAAGCATCAGGAACTGTGATGTCGCAGACATACGGTTGTTTGGTAGTGCTCACTGCAGAGGTTATGACCACAGGTTCAGATGGAGTAGTAGTCACCAGAGGGGTGGAGGACACTGTCGGCAGGCTGCCAGCAGCAGTCGTGCTGTGGCTGTCCACAGCACTGGTAGCTGTGGTCGTGGTGACAGCGGTGGAAGCAGCCGATGCATCAGTACCAGAAGTTACACTGCTTCCTGCTGGAACTTCATATCCAGTGGCAGGGCTAGAAGTTGGAGGAAACTGGGTGGGAGCAAATGATGTGGTCACTGACAGAGATGCTGTAGGAAATGGCATCACACTGATGGTGTCGGCCCCTGATGTCAGGTTGTCAAGGTCTGCAGGAGAAAGGGTTGTGTGGGCACTGCCCTCGCTGAGAGACGTTAAAAACAGCGTGGGACTAACTGTAGCACCAATATCCTCATCAGAAGCCAGAGCAGTTGAGAGCAGAGATGAAGATACATTTAAGACAGGAGTTGCTGGAAAGGTAGTAAACAGAGATACCAGATCTGTTTCATTGAGCAAGATGCTGCTCGTAACAGACTGGGTGCTGGAAGCAGGCAGTACCAGGGTAGGAACCACGGAGTGAGAGGTGGAGAGCGAAGGCTCCAGCTGAGAGGTAGCTCCTGTAACAGCTGAGGTAAACACAACTTCAGAGCCCTCTGGCAACACTGAGGGTGCTTCCAGAAACACAGACAACTCAGAGTGGAAATCTGATGATGGTGTTATTTCAGGAACATGTGCACCTTGAAGAGAGGATGCATTTGAATACAAGTATGAAGTTTGGATGAGAGGGAACTGAGAAACCTCAGTGTCAGTGGCAGAGCTGACAGTGGTAGCAAAGTCCCAGCTGGAAACACCCTCGGAAAATACTGATGTTCCGATCAACGAGGTCTGAGGTATGAGTGTTGATAAATCACTTTCCATAACAGAGTAAGAACTTAGCATGGCCGATGACAGAGACAAGTAGCTAGGTTCAATAAGAAATGGTGTCGATAAAAGACTGGATGAGAAATCCAAAATACTTAAAGACGGTTCCTCCCTTGTAGACGTCTTCTCAAGCAAGACAGATTCTGATGACATTAATTCTGGCAACTCCAGCAAAGTTGTATAACTGACTGCAAACGATGCTACCGGCTCACTCTGAATGAAGGTGGAGTCAAACAGAATGGTGGTGGCACCAAGAAGTTCTATGTGAGTGCTTGGTGTCAATGAAACTGTTTCCAGAACAGGGGGGGAAAACTGGGCAGAGATGCTCAGTGATGTTCCTTCAGCGAGCTGATGGCAGGAAGAAGAAATTGGTATAGGTGTTCCAGTATTGAGGACAGTGTCCACAGTGCTTACTAAAAACACGCTTGAATCAGGGATTTCTGCAAATCTTGAAGAAAATGAAACAACTGGTCTTGATGGAAAAGAAGTATCAAAAGTCTCAGGTGTAGGCTCCTCTAATTCATACCCATCAGTAATTATAGTTGTAAACGGAGTTATGCCTTGTACTTCAGAGGCTTTGATGGACAAAGTTTCAACATAATCACCTGAGCCAATGTCCTGTTCCGGGGAAAAGCCTGCTTCGGGCAGAAGTGAAGCTGAGTCACAATACAAACAAGAACTGTATGATCTTGTGAAAGGCACTGGACTCATGAGCTCACTGGCAAGCTCCGATTGACTTGGTATTTCTGAACCAGCAGGCAAATTTGGTGCTGTACTGGAGGATTCATGTGTAAACAGGTTGGCATTAAGAACTCTATTAGAGTCCATGGAAATGACAGCTGAGTGAAAAGAGAAAGACGCAAGTGGAAGACTAATAGAAAACAAAGCAGGATCAGCACTGGCTACTGAAGCCAGTGTGGCCCAGGGAATGCTTGGAAAGGGGTAGGTCCTTAGACTGAGAGTTTCTGCTGTCCTGCTACTCACATCAGCGTAAATGTCATCATACAGGTCTGCACTTCGTGCTGTGGCATTTGGTGTCACCAGGCTAGTTTCATCCAGCAGCTTGAGATGAAAAGGTGACCCTTCTGAAGTAGCCCCAAAAGGCAAAGCTGTTAAACTTGCATTTATGTTTTCCTGCACTGCAACTCCAGCCTCTGAAAGAATGGAAGTGAAATAAATAGCTGTATTTGTAGGGTACAACTGCAAGTCTCTGCCTGGTGCTAGCATTTCACTATCTTGTACAAAAGGCTTTGATTCAGTAGGAGCATTACTGTGATCAGGGACTGTGCTCAACAGAGTCTTCTGCTGCGCTGTTTTTAAGATGTCATATGGTGAAAAAAGGACAGATGATGAAGGTGTTAGCAAAACAGTTTCTAACATTTCTCTTGGTGGCTCTACTGTATTAACTGAGTGATGATCTGTTAAAACTACAAAAGACTTCAGTGGAGGAGTCCACTGTGCCTTTGGAAATGAACTAATAAATTCATCGTCACTTAAGAAAGCCTCATTGCTTGTTACAGAGCCATCAACCAACGGCATACTTCTCCCTTCTGACATCCCGACCATTTCTTCTTGGTTAAATAAAGTCATATCAAAAGGAGTGGTAACTGATGATAAAACCGTTTGAAAGAAATTACTTTCTTGGGACTCCAAAGTACTTTTTGCTAAGGCCATTTGTGTCCTGCTGCCTGATATGCTTCCGTGCATCTTTGAGTCCACTGAGAAAAAGGAAAAATTCTGCTGCTCCAAGGATCTCTCATCTAAATGAAGAGGGAAAGAGGAAAACAAAAACCCACCACATTAGCACAAGTAGTAAGATTACAATGAGAGAATCTCACATACAATATTTCTAGAGATAACCACCCAGAATTCAAAGGCTACGGAAAACCTCCCAGTAAAAGAAACACCTACATGCGCAAGTCAGCACAAACAGTAAGATTCTCTGTGAAGCTCCATTCCCTGGAAATGAGCAGACAACACAAGCTCCTCTCACTCTGCACCTACTCATCTCTCTACAGCAGCACTTCAGTGGGGCCCATAGGACAGAAAGTAGCTCCCTATGTGAGGCTACAGTTCATGGCAGCTAATGGTGTCACAAAGTAAACAGGAAGGGTAACGGAATAATGCAGGATAAAAATTTGCCTAACTTTAAGCCTTCTGCTTTCCTTCAGCATCACTTCATTTCCTCTGTTTTATTATTTCTTAATATTAGGCTCACTAGCAGATCTGCTATGTCTCTAGGACCAAATCCTCCCTCTCAAATCAGAAATGAGTGACACATGAGAGATGAAGAGGAGTTCACTTTACGTAAGGCAAATGTGGACCTGATATCACTTACGAGAATTTCCTAAGTAACATGTCCAGTAGTTACGCTTTTATTGCCAGCCATTCATTTAACTTCTGGTCTTTTAGCAGTCAGTGACAAATTGCTTCAGTACATAATTGCTGTCTTTATTCACAACCTGCTGTGGGAGTACCCTATTTATGGGCCACCTGTACTAAAACATTCACTGCTCCAGGTTGCAGAATCCAAGTAGTAATAGCTGGGTTCAAACACGAAGCAGAAAAAGCTAAGAATTCACCAGATATTTTCAGAAAATATGTGCAAAAATCATATATGAATATAATTTGCATAACTTGACTATAATTCAAGTCCCCTCTTACTCCACTCTTGTGAGATCACCTGCAATACTGTGTTCAGCCCTGGGGCTCCCAACACAAAACGGATACGGACCTGCTCAAGTGAGTCCAAAGGAGGCCACAAAGATGCTCCAAGGGCTGTAGCACTTCTCCTATGAAGAGAGGCTGAGAGAATTGGGCTTGCTCAGCCTGGAGAAGAGAAGGCTCAGGGGAGACCTTAGAGCAGCTTTTAGTACCTAAAGCGGGCCTACAAGAAACCTGGAGAGGGCATGTAGTGGCAGAAGAAGGGATGATGGCCTTAAACTGAAAGAGAGAGATTTAGATCAGGTGTTATGAAGAAATTCTTCCCTGTGAGGGTGGTGAGGCCCTGGCACAGGTTGCCCACAGAAGTTGTTGCTGCCCCATCCCTGGCAGTGTTCAAGGCCAGGTTGAATGGGGCTTGGAGCAACCTTCCACTGGTCGAGTGGAAGGTGTCCCTGCCCATGGCAGGAGGGTTGGACCTTTAAGGTCCCTTCCAACACAAACCATTTTGTGACTCTACGATTCTAATTATTCCTCTCTCACAAAAGTGTTCTTGGGTTACAGAGAAGTTCTGTTTATTAGCTTTTCCAAATATGGATGCATTTCACAAAGAAAAGGTTGATTATTGTTTGAGTACTTTTCTGAAATGTCAAGACTGAATTAATAACCTTCAGAGCTGGATATTAAGGGAATATTAGAAAATTGCCTCAGGATATTTTTCAAGGATACACACAAAGGCTTCACCCTTAAATTATCTATCCCACATGGTTTCACATGGAAGTTTCCACACAGTATTCCTGGAACTTACTGCCAATGCACATTAAAAAGGCCGGGTGGAGTCAGGGGGTGGGAGTCCTGTCTAGGTAAATCGTCAGGGACCAGTTTAAAATCAAACCGAGTATAAAGCGCCAGACAGTGATACAGCACACTGCTCAACTGTAACTACATTTGTGACCCTTTAGAGGATGCCTTGAACTCAGTAACCCATGCTAGGTCCTGCAGGAACAGCTCACCTATCTGTTAACACACTGTTGTCAGTCTAACAACACTTTCCAAAGGTGATAAACTGCTGCACTCAACCCCTCCTCCCCAGTCTGTTTGCTGAATTCTTTGACACAACTTTTCAAGAGCTGAAATACCAACTTGATCAATTTTGAAGCTGAAAAGTACAATTACAAGAATTAACGCACAGAGCTAATATCACTGTACCACGAATCGCAGCTAATCAAATACAAATGCTGTGATTCTATATGTTATTTTACAGATACCATGCACAATGTTTTGCAGCATAGCAGATCCTATTCTCTCAAATACTCAAATCAACATTTTTCCCCCCCTTAAACTCACTGTAGGCACTGCCAACTTTATGATGCTTAGTTGTGGTGCAATGATAAAATATACTGCCTTACAATGCTCTCAAGGAGAAAAGCGAAAAAAGAAGGAGGGAAGGGAAAGGGTGGGGGGAAAAAAGGAGGGGGGGAAAGAACATAAGTACGCTCCTGTAAAAGCTATGAAAGATAAATACACAAGTCTATCCTTGACTTCTTCCATGGAAGTCAGCTGTTTGAAAACGGCACAGTGCAGCCACTTTAATTTAGGCTTTCAGTCTTTATTTTAATCTTCGTGAGATTTTGAATAAGCAGGGAGTTGCTAAAGGAAAAGACTCACAAGGCTATGAAACAAGCACTGCCAGAATGAATCACTTCTTCCCCCATGCACAATTCTTTTTAGCCAGCCCTGTAAAATCCTGTGCACCTTGGTCACACTTTGGAGTCCTAGCACTTGCCTGTAGTGAATTCTACTGGCAAACATGCTTAACAGATAAAAGTTGTTCTTGTTCATCACAGCTTCATGTTGTAAATCCCTGTGACAGTAACACAAGACAGCTGTCCTAGTTTCAACACAGTAAGCATGGTAAATGTGAAATTGCTACACATGATAGTTAATATGACCAGCAAAGGTGAATACATACTGATTAGTAACTGCACTTTTGATCATGTATCTCCACAAATCTTTGACCCAAAGCTAGAGGTGATTCCACAAACAAAACAGTTTCATTGCCTGTTCATGCCTATGCCATATACCATCAATTTTCCTTCACCCATAGAGATCTCCCTTTATCTTTGCTCAATAGGATAGCGAAGCTGTCACAAGGCCAGATCCTGCTGGAAGTGACTTCACGACACAAAGATTTTCTGAAGAATCACCTGCACCACCATAAACTGTCCAACAGACATGCATAAGAGGCAAGGCCAATATGGGCTAGTATTTATTTCCTTGAAAGACATAAATAATAAATAACGATTTTATCACACACCTGCGCCTTCTAATGTAAAGTCTTGCCACTGACACCATGGAGGAAAACACAGCTTCCAAAAAAGATTAGGTTTTGTTTCAAGGAAGACACACCATGTCTTGAAAAACTCACAGGCTACAAGACAAGGTAACAGCAGTTAGTTAAGTAAGTGGAGTGGGGAAAATTCACTTGTGATCTAGGATTTTGAAACAACTCATCAGCAAGTTCATGAGCTACTCTTCCGTGCTCTTTGCTTTGCTTAGCATTTTAGAAGCAGGGAGCATTAGTGACATGGCATTAATAATACAATTTATTGTTTTCTGTCACCTCCAGAACAACAGTGTACTACTTCAGTACTGCTTGTGCCTCTCATGGAGAGCAGATGGGACGTGCAGCAGATGCGCCTCAGAGCAGCCGGACAGCCCACAAAGAAGAAGAAAAAGCAAAGGAAAAAGGGAAGGAGGTGAAAGCACACCGTGGTATGACAATCACACCCTCACCACGCAGAGCAGCTGATCTGGCTATACTGTGGGACAAAGAAAGCAGACAGATTGCACATGTTCTGGTGTATCTCAACATCACGACTGCACAAAGCTATTGATGAATATCAATGCTGACTTGTTTGTTTGCACAGCTGCTGGGTGACGGTTTTGCCATCCAGCAACTGTACTGCCATTGAGGTCGGCAACGGCGACAGGCTGACAATCAGACAATCCAAACTGCACCCAGCCGATAACATTATGAGAAAGAACAGTTAGCTTAGGAAACAAAGCTGTGATCCCAAGCTACTGCAAAGGGGAGGAAAGGAGAGCACTTGTGGCTGGGGCCACAGGAGGCACAGATGGCACCAGTACAATGCCTCAGCTCAGACAACGACTTTTGGACAAAGGAAGAATGACAGCATAGGAAATGCACCGATGGGCTTGGGGTGACGAACTCTCCGCTGCTTCTGCTGCCCTGCAGAACTGGCTAGAGCCTGAATTAAATTCACAAGTAATGAAACTTGTCACTGAGCACAATGATCCCTTCAACTGCCAAATTCGTATTTACAGAAGCACAGCCATGCACCGTTAACATTGGTGCAGACTTGTGCGAATTCGGGAAGGGCCATAACACATGTAGTCCCATGACTACAGCAAAGGACTGCTGCAGTCTACAGACTTCAGTGACAAAAATATACCATGTGGGCTTGCCAGAAAGCTATGAGTGTTCATCAACCAGGAACTAGACTAGTAATTTCTCCCAAAAGCAATTAGAGAGATGTAGTTTTCGTCCTTCCTGTAGCCGCAGTGCTGAAAAGTAATGTCTGTTCCATACTCTATAATAAGGTAAAAAAAGGATCATTTTCCAAATATATAATATATTCATCTGTTCATAAGCTTCCATATTTACGTATTTATTTATATAAATATACTTTCATATATTTTTAAACGTGGGATTCAAGATGTAACTTTCACCCTTGCCACTGATCTCTCATGTGGCTTCAAAAAAGCTGCAAGACTTTTCTGCACTCTGCTATTAAAATGTGGCACTTACACACTATCACAACTCCAGTATATACTAAAATGCAGGTAATTTCCTATATTATGAAATGTTAAATTATAGACGATAGGTACAGGGATGACAACAACAAATGTAATAGAGGAGTCTTTACTACTTATAAAAATAAGCCTTAAGAATAAAACTAGTAATTTTTGCTCTATTACTTTTTAGAAACTAAGTAACAGCTAATAAAGTTTGCAAGCATCAGGAAGTGCCAGCAGTCTAGCTGCAAACCAGTTCAAACATAAATCACCTCAAACCCCCCAATCTTCTGTGTACTAACACAATGGTCTAAAAAACTCAATTTTAGAACCTTCCTTTTTTTAGGCAAGGACAAAAATTGTTCTTTTGTTACTGCCCACTGTTTCAAACAAAGGCATTTTAGATAAGAGAGGCAACCAACACTACATGCATGCCAAGTATTATGGGAAATTTCCTATTCATAGAATCACAGAATGGTTTGGGTTGGAAGGGACATTAAGGATCATCCAGTTCATGGGCAGGGACACCTCCCACTAGCCCAAGTAGCTCCAAGCCCTGTCCAACCTGGTCTTGAACACTGCCAGGGACGGGGCAGCCACAGCTTCTCTGGGCAACCCGGAAGAGACAACAGGAAGCCTTGAGAAATAGAAAGATTTATTTAGCAAAAGCCAG
>JANHGB010020786.1:0-13621 GCA_026283785.1 Coracopsis vasa
CCCCTTGTCCTATCACTACAGTCCCTAATGAAGAGTCTATCCCCAGCATCCCTATAGCCCCCCTTCAGATACTGGAAAGCTGCTAAGAGGTCTCCTGCTATAAGGTCTCCATGCAGCCTTCTCTTCTCCAGGTTGAACAGCACCAACTTTCTCAGCCTATCTTCATACAGAAGGTGCTCCAGTCCCCTGATCATCCTTGTAGCATCCTTCTTCCTTATATCTAACTTAAATCTTCCCTGTTTAAATTTGACCATGTTACCCCTTGTCCTACCACTACAGTGCCTGATGAAGAGTTCCTTTCTGCGATCTTTGTAGGCCCCCTTCAGAGCATTAATTGCTGGTGCTGGCATCCAACTGGTAGGGTTGGGATGGATCAGTGTCCCCCCTTCCGCAACAAATCTAGTTAAAAGCCATCTTCACCAGCCTGGCAAGTCTCTGCACAAAGATGCTCTTCGCCCTTCCTTGTAGACCCCATCAGACTCCAGTAGACCAGGCTTCCCAAAGTGAGACCCATGGTCTAAGTAACCAAAATCCTGACTACAGCAGCACCTCTCTAACCATTTGTTAACCTGCAACATTCACCTAGCCATTTCAAGGCCTTCTCCTTTGACCTGCAGGATTGAAGAAAAACCAATCTGAGCTCTGGAGCCCCTTACCTCCTTTTCTACAGCTCTGTAGTCTTTCTTAATGCTCCCGAGACTGCTGCTGGCTATATCATCGGCACCCACATGGGCCACTAGAAGTGGGAAACAGTCACTGGGACTTAGACTGGGCAGCTTCTTGGCAACATCCCTGATCTGAGCTCCTGGTAGGCAACACACCTCCCCTGAGAATGGGTAGGGCTGATAGATGGGTGCCTCTGTGCCTTTCAAAGTGCCTTTTCATTTACTGCTACCACCTGCCACCTTTCTCTTGGAAACAATGGTGACTATCTTCTTTATTGCTGGGGCAATTAATTTTTTCTCTGTTGTGGTGGGTGTTGCCACATTAGCACACACACCCCCCCCCCAACAGCTGTGAAGCAGTTCTGGGTGGGGACATCAGGTTTTGGAGGAACTCCCTTGCTTTTATTTCTCCTCTTCCTCCTCCTTTTTCTGTCTTTTTGACTTCCCAGCTCCCTTGATTAAATGCCCTCCATCTTTTCCATGCGTGCCAGGGGGAGGTTTGTGGCCTCTGCACAGTGGCCTGCAGGCCTCCCATACTTCAGGCTTTGAGCCAGCAGTCCAGCTCCCTCTCAGCCTCCCTGATGTCCCTCAGTCTACTGACAGCCTCCCGCAGCTCAGCTACCTGCTGAAGGAGGTCCTTCACCAGCGCACACCATGTACACCTGATCCATTGTTTGTCCTTGCCTCCAGAGAAATGTCAAGGAACTTCCTACAGCCTGAGGTCTGCACTGCAGCCACCCCCTTCACCAGCTCTGTCTGGGTAGCAGAACAAGGTAGCCAGTGCAGACCTTCCAGACTGGGCCAAAGCCCTTACCCTGAGGCAGGTGCTCACCATCTGGCTATTATCCCTTCCTGCACCACCAGCTCTGCAAGCTGCTGCACCACTCTCTGCTCACCTGCTCTGATCATGGACCACCAGGTTGCTCGCACTTCCAGGGTAGTATCTTATCCATTCAGGGGGTGGTGGTCATCACTCCTGGTGCCAACCCCCTGAGTCTGCCGCTCGCTGACTTTCTTACCCTGAAAAGGCACCTTCTGCTTTCCCCTGTTTGGGTTTTCCAGCCCCTATGTTAAGTATTCTGATACAAATGTAGCCAGTGCTATGTGGGTCCTCTTCTCCTCTTGGCATGTTTAAATAATTTATTTTGCCCTTGCCACAACATCTGCAAACATTGTGAACTAAGACCTTATGCAAATCTTATTTCTCAAAATTACATCTGGTACTGTTCTATCGCCTGTGCTCTTGCATACTTATAAGTTATACTTTTTTTCAGTTTTGAAAGCCCACAATTCTACATATTCTACAACAATACAAACGGTCCTGCAGACATTAGCAGCCTATTACTAGCCTATTATTATTAGCATTATTACCCTCCACAAAAATTGTTCTTAATGTTAACAGTAGATTTTCTAAAACTGGGAGGTGATTCTATCTGAGTCAAAGGCAATAGGCGAGATAGTCATTTTACTCACCCTGCTCTTTGAAGTCTAAATTCATCAAAACTCTTAAGTGCTTGCTTTAAATTAGAACATACTTAAATGTTCAAAGTGCTTTGCTGAGATAAGCTATATAAGCAGACTGCTGTGCTTGGTGGCACTGTTTTTTTTCACTCCTCTCTCTTGGTTTCTTGAATAACTGACTTATCTGAATAGATTCAGTGTTGTTACCAGTAGCTACCATGTCTGTAGAGATAAATATACACACAGGAGCATGAAAGAAACTGCATTGTTTCAGGTAAGATATATCCATCTGCTTTGTCTACCAGTACCTCATGCAGCAGGCTGACCTCCAGCAGAGTTTGGGTTCTCATGCAGTGGCTTGAAAAAGGATGTGCCATTGAAAATCCAAGAAGGAGATACTACTTAATCATGAAAAATGAAACTACAATCATAGAATCATTTAATAGTTTGGGTTATAAAGGACCCTCAAAAGTCATCTATTCCAGACACCCTGCAATGAGCACATCTTCAATTAGATCAGGTTGCCCAAAACCACATCCTGTCTACCTTGGAATGTCTTCAGGGATGGCACATCTACCACTTCTCTGGGCAATCTGTTACAGTGTTTCACCACCCTCATTGTAAAAAATTTTTTCCTCACGTCCAGTCTGAATCTCTCCTCTTTTAGATTAAAACCATTACCCCTTGTCCTCTCACAACAGGCCCTGCTAAAAAGCCTCTCCCTACCTTTTTTATAGGCCCCTTTTTAAGAAATGAAAGGCTGCAATAAAGTCTCTCTGGAGTCTCCTTCAGGCTGATCAACCCCAAATCTCTCAATGTTTCATTTGTATTAACTCTACCAAATGCAAGGCACTGAATCATAGAATGGTTTGAGTTAGAAGGGACCTTAAAGATTATCCAGTTCCAACCCCTCTGCCACAGGCAAGGACACCTTCCACTAGGCCAGGTTGGTCAGAGTCCCAACCAACCTCGGTCTTAAACACTTCCAGGTATGAGGCCTCCACAGCTTTTCTGAGCAACCTCTGCCAGTACCCCACCACCCTCAGAGTAAATTATTTCTTCCTAATATATCATGTAAATCTACCATCTTTCATCACTTGCTCTTGTAAGAAGTTCCTCTCCAGCTTTCTTATAGCTCCATTTCAGATACTGAAAGCTGCTATAAGGTATCTCCAAAGCCGTCTACATAGGATACAAAATTTCAGTTTCACTGAAATTGATCATGTTCTCTTTTTCCTAAACATACCAAATAAGATCTTGTTATTTCCTTGATATGATGATAAACATGATAATTGCCTTTATATTGCATAAGTAAGGACCTATGTAGCAATAAAAAACATTCCTCATAAAATTTAATTCATATAAATTATAGATTAATCCCTATGGGGAAACAGATATGCCTGGTTAAACTAAAGTATATTTGTACACAACTATCAGTTATGTACAAATCTGATAATCTCTCTGCATTATTTGATAGTTTAAGAAAAGTTTTGGCTTAAATGCAAGGACTGGACTAGCCCCTTCAAAATGTGATTTTGAGAATTCTCACACAAATGTAGTAAGAGTCATTAAGAGAAACTGAATATTTGTAAACCTTTTCTTGACAATAAAAACTGGATCCTCAGGCTGAGTGGGAAGCAGGCTATAGCTCTTAAACCAGCCATGGCAATGTGCACTCTTTCCCTACAGCATACAAAGGGCTCTCATGTCTCCCCATTTAGCCATGTAACTCTCCAGCAATCACTTCACTCTGGGTGAGTGATATCAGACAGACATCCAGGTTTCCCTAAGGCACTTGAATAAATATTTTTTACTGTCTCTTATTCTTGCTAGAAAATTAACTATAGTCAGAATGAAAGTCGGATGTTGCAAAGCAAAATAGAAGTGGGTTCTTAATACTGTGTAAGGATGAACTGAACATATAAAAAGCCATCTATAATGTGATTCCCTTTCTGAAAAATTTCCCCCCCTAAAAAAAAAATCTTTATTTAATGTTAAGGATTATTAATGAAATTACATAAATTATTACTGGTTATGTTTTCATTAAACTAAGTAAGACAATTCTTACCTCTTTGATATATTACAGATGCTGGTTACATGTCTTGTTTTCTTCAAAACAAGTCGTGTCAGAAACGTAAGTTTTGACATTCATGTTAATCCAACTTCAAAGTTTCTTTCATTCTTTTTTACATTAAAGAGGATACATAATGTGTGCTAGAGAATGAGAGTCACAGCAGAAGCATTTTTTAAAACACCTATATGTATTTTTTTAATTATTTTTTTTTTTGGAAAAATTTTTGTAAATCACCTTAAGTTGCTCTTGACAGGTAGAGTTAGGAAAACTAGAGTGTGAAAATAAGGAGAAAATACAGACTTATATTTTAGAAACTCATCTGGGACTCAAAACATCTAGGTTTAGTGAGACAGGAAATTTATTTTCAGTACCTGATCCCACAACAGTTCTTTTCTTACAATATAAAATGAACACACTGGTAGTTGTGAATCCATACACAGCATTCCAGGTATGGATGCATAAAAAGGAAGAAAGATAAAGTCCCACATGTGACCAATGTGAAATATGACACCACACTCCTCTTACTTTATCTTGGGAAACATACTTGCTTCCAGATTGTTTAAAGTATTTAAATGTTCAACTTTGCAAGGTCTATGAGATTTAGTAAAACATCTCCTTTTAGGCACATGTGTACTAATGAGCAGAATTTAATGCAAAATCTAATATTTTTTTATTAGCTAGATATAAGTTAAAAAAAAATTAAATAGGGAAAAGAGAATCTGGCTAAAGTCCACTGCACCATTAAAGAACCAGAAGATCACAATCCACCAGGATGACAAAGGTCTAAATACAAAAGAGAAGCCTATAAGGAAAGATGTGGCCTGGAAAACAATTATTTAAAATCAAGGCAGCCCAAGCCCTGACAGTGTTGCTTAGATAGGAAGTGCTGTCTACCTGTCTGTGTCAGACTCACATTTCCTCCCAGGCAGGAAGTGACTGTGGCAGACTGATGAAGAAAGGGCTGAAGTAATCAGAACCGCAAGCTTTTACCAAACCAGTTGGGCCCGCCAGCCACATCAGTTTTTATGTTACTCAACTTCCAGCCAGTCATTAAAGAATAATAGGCCCAGAGAATTAGTAAGTTTTTATTTGAATCCAGACATCAGTGATCTAAGTGTTGAAAGTCATGTAATGCAGAAGAAAGAAAAATTATCTTCAAAAATACATCACTTATTTTGCAATGCTTCAACACTCACCTATGTGAACAGCAGGACTCTGTATCTCAAAAGAATGTTGTATTAATTCATTAGAGAGTGTCAATAGCTAAAACTATAATAACCAGGGCTGTGTGAGTACCAAAGCCTGAGAGAGACTAGAGTGAATGCATTCTCTCCCTGCCTCATGCATCATGCCACCTGGATATGCTCTAGTTGCAAAGCAAAGCACTGTAACTTAGGACTGTATGAATTTAAGGTTAGAGAAAGCTTAGACAGGAGGACGGTATCACAGAGAGTTTACATGTGACTTAATAATAAAAATGATTCTCTAACAAATGAGAGAGATCGGGGACGGAAGAGTAAAGGAATAATGTAACAACACAAAGTACCGATGACCTATACAGGAAATCATTATTGTGCAGTTAAGTTCAACTTCAGAAAAGCATGTAAGTTTTACATTTGGAAAAAGAAAATTAATGAAAAGTTATCGACATCTTTGTTGAAACTACTGAGTAGTCTGTTGTAGAAAATCTTTTAAAGCTAATGCATTCATAAGAGATTCAGAAACATTAATTTCATGGCCGACACAACATTTAATGGGCTTGATTTTATAATACCCCCAATTTATGTAAGGCTGTAAGTCACATCAGATAAGAAAACAAAAATTTGCTAATATTTTGCATGCTATAAGATTTTTGTGTAAGACATAACTTCACAACCTAGTGGTTTCACTGTGTAAAATGAACGTTACTTATATTCCTAAGTATCAGCCAATATTAAGACACTCAAGCCTATGTTTCTGAAGAAGGGGAAGGGAGGAAGCTATGCTAGAAGTCTAAAGTTTCTCCTTGGTTTTAGATTCTTTGAAAATATCATGTTTATATGTTGATTTTGACCAATCTAGTCATGGCTGTTAAAAGTAAGATGCAATTAAAATTATATGCTCCAAATCAAAGAAAAAAAAAAAAAAAATCTCTTTTGGTTTTCCACTTTCCATTTGGTTTTCAGTAATTTTACACAGTCATTTAACCATCCTTTTTCCGTCTCATTAAAATATTTTAAACATTTAGTGTAACATTGACACATTTATAGCTGCAGTGTTAAAATGCACATAAAATTAAGGAGATTCAGAGAGGAAATAATCTTAAAACATGTTAACACACATGGTATTTGATATTTACTGGATCAGATTTTATTATTTTATTTACTGGTTTATTTTACTGTTGTCTTGGGTCTCTGCTATCACTTTAACTTTCCATTCTCTGTCTGGCAATAAAAGAACATTAGTTCTAGCAGATAAAGTTCTTAAAACCCCCAAAAGCAGCAACACCACCACAAAAACCAATGTCTGGAAGCTAATGTTAGATGACTGTAACCTGCAAATAAAGCACACACTTGTTTTCATAATGGCAGCGATTAGCCACTGGATCCATTGGCTGAGCATTGCAGAGAACTATCCAAAATAGGAAGCTGTAAATCAAGAATGGTGTTTGAATGGAAATAGTAATTAATCTGAGGAAGTCCTTCATTCCAGGTTGCTTGTGAACTCAGATCGGACCAGCTGATCAGAATAGTTCTTTCTGTCCTTCATGTCTAAAAATAATAAGAGTTTCTTAGCCACTTCCTCACTGCCCCTGAGGTTGTGCCACAGTAGTTCTGGTATCAACAGCCATTGGAAAACTCTTCTTATTTTTAAGGTCAACTTCTAAATTAGCTGTGGCAGCACTGTGGCAACACTGAGCAGGACCCCTCCTGTTACTTTTTGGGAACTTTTGTTTCTGCATTGGTATATTAGCAAGTATCAGGAAAGAAGAGATGGGTGTTTGTTAGCATAGCATCTCTGGGCTTTGCCCAACCTGAAGCTCATTTTGATTTGTGGTGAAGTTTTCTTCATTTCACCCTTTCTCATCTGACTTTCCACTGAATCTAAATTTTCAGCTAAGGCTTTCTGAAATAGCTGAGGCAGAGAAGCTCATCTTTCCTATGATAAGAATCCACTGAATGCTACATCCTGATGGGAGATCAAGTTGAATTTAGCATTACTTTGACTACATAGCTCTTGCACGCACTGTATGAATACTACTTCCCCCTGTCAGGCAGACAGGTGAGCATATGCAAATGAAAATACGTAAATACTAACTTCATTAATATTGGGGAAAGGTATTAGTGACACCAGTTGTACTCTTCATTACTTCAATAAAAAAGAAGTGATGGAAGAAAATTAACTTGATGGTGTATGTGGTATAAATACCTCAGAATAATTACTGAAAAGATACTTAGGCAGTATTTCTGGAGAATGTGTGGATTTGTAAAACATTTAAATAACGTGAAAAAAAACAAGAAAGATGACTATACAAATGAAAGCAATGGTTACTGTATTCCAGAAAAATTCTTTTTTGTAAACCACTGAAAGGCAGATATTTTGTTGATTAACAGTCAGTAGAGTGATAGTGATTCCTAAACTCTGCCAGCATCTCACACTCCATGTTTCTATTGCAGCCGGTATGCTGCAAGTTGCACAAAACAACAGGTTTCTCTCCATCTAGTTTTTGAAAGATCTCTTAACTGAAGCACTGTGAGGGATAATTAAAAATTGCAAATATTTTCTTAGAAATAGTAAAAGCATTTTCTATTCCTTTTCATGGCAGTATAAATTTCAAACAACTCTGATTTTAAAATATATATAATCAGTAGGCCGGGCAGAGAATGAGTCTGACTCTATAGCTTTTTCATCATTTAAAGGCATGAGAACTTGCCTTCAAGGCAAATCAGGAATTTTTTCTAAAAGAACTGATTCATACATTCATCCTCCCCAGAAAATTCAGGTTTAATAAACTAGCATAAATTAATCAATTTAATAAATCTGTGGTTTCTATCAAAAGACTCAGCATACTCTACATTTGAAGACAAGCACAAACTGTACATTATGATGGAGGATGTCACTGGAGAAGACAGGTACTGAAAAGTAAGACGTTTTAAAAAAAGAACATATGGTAATCAGGAAGAGTATGAGACGAGAAGAAAAATATCCCTATAGCTTTCCAACATTACCATGTACAGCACATACTCTAGCCAGAAAAATTACCAAGAGCATGCAAACACAGTAAATGTTAGCAAAAAGAGTTAGTGAAAAAATACCCAGTTCTAACCTAGCAGTCCTAAAAGCCAGGGACGCTAATACATGTTGGTGAATTTCTAAAACATTATTGAAATTATCTCCATGTCCAATAATGAAAAATGTGTAACATTTCTCAGGAGATTTAATTTAAAATATTGCTACGTCTTAAATCAAACTAGTAAATGTAGATCTAAATTAATTCATGACTGTCCACATAATTGCCTTCCACGGTTAGCTGGAAAAAAATTCAGAAAATCGCAAAAAATCTTCCACCCACTAATTTTCATCCTCATCCCAGAGGAAAAAAGAAAAAAAAGTACTATTTTGATTCTCTTGATATCACATAGCCTAATTCTTTGGTCATACCTTAATCTTTAACAAACACTTGAATCTAATAACTTGTCCTCTGAAAGGACTAAACAAATACTACTCTCAGGAATCTTAAGATGCTTTCCCCAGAATCCTTAGGGAAAAGAAAGTGATAGTGTTTACGATTATTGTAAAGGACACAAGTTCAATTTCTATAGTAGGCAGCGGCGCTGAAATTCAATATGCATAGTATAACATTAGTCCAGATAGCTCTGCTGGCTGAAGAGACCACCTTCACACAATTCTGTCTTACTGAAATATATGAAATGGATTGTGGATCAGACAAGGTCTTAGAGAACTAACTGTGTATTTGTTTCTTTAAATTTCAATCTAATATAACCTAGTTTTAAGTGTTAGGGGGTTAACAGAGAGTTCAATTACAAGAATGGATGAGGACAGCATAATGACAGACTGTTCTCTTGATTTTAAGAGGAACCATCTCTGTCCAGAAATGATTTTCAGCACTTTAATCAGTGTTTCAGTTCAGGTATCATTGACCTTTTACGTCATATGCCCTGGTGCAACAACATCCTGTAAAAGAACAAGCAGAATTGGCACATTAATCACAGTACCCACTGTTAAGCTTCATCTTGTAAGGAAGAAGATACAAGAGGAACTGGAATTTAGATTTTAAAAGAGACAAACAGGTTAAACAGTGTATCAGAAACACAAGTGATACAGAAAAGACAAAGACTAAAAAAAAAAAATCAGTTAACATAGGGAGATGCTATAAAACAAGACAGACTATGATTCAGACAGATCTTTGCCTTGGAGGAAGTAATCCTATTTACCTTTGTTTACAAAGATAATGCAGTGGGGCTTATTTCCTCCTGTTAAACAACAATAAATTAGATCCACTTTACTGTGCTGTAGAGAAATCCTTCCTAATAGCCCTTTTTTTAAGGTATAATGTTTTATTACATCAGGCACCTTTGATATTTCTTCATATAGTCAATAGGAATCAGTTTTGTGTATGTTTCATCAACAGATGTATATTGAGCATGTTACCTTCTAGGAGCACTTCCACAATACAGTTTTAAGGGAATAATTCAGTACATACTTCAATTTTTTGGTTCCTTAATGGCTGGAAAGCTCACATTATGTATAATTTCTTTTAAAAGCAGTAGAAATAGTCAGTGTGTAATCTAATAGTAATGCAATCTGATAAGGTTTTTTTTATTATTTTTATGTAAAAAAAAAAAAAAAGTTCCAGTTTTTTCCCATCTGGATGTCTATAAAGATCTTTGTGCATTTTCAGTTCAACACAGTTGCAGAAAAACTTGCATTTATAAAGTCTGACACTACATTTCCAGTATAATCAAACTGGTTGCACTCCACATGAATACCATACAAATTGCAGGATAATCTAATAAGGTGTGATCACTCAAGTGAATGTCAATATCTAACCTTGTCATAGGACACTGTACCTCAAACATGATCTCTGGAATACCTATGATCCAGATGTCATTAGAAGGAAAGGAGAGAGGAGAGGCACATACATTTATAAGCACTGAACCAAGCAAAATTAAATGAATAAATATTTGAAAGTTTAACTTATTTTTAATTGTATTGCCAATGAAAACTATTGAAACAACCATGTATAAGTTAATACTAACTTTAAAAATGTCCTTCTTGTGTTTTAAAAGTCAAAATGCCCTTACGCTAACTAGGAAAAAAGAAAAAAGTTTTATAGTATTTCCTTTCAGTTCTTCTACATCTTTGTTACTTTTAGTGGCTGCTGATAGTTCCGACAACATTACTTTCATTTCAATAGAAGCATTTTTGCAGTGTTTGAAAAGGTGTAAACTTACATTTGGAAATGCATATCTAAGGATTAATTAGATGTACAGTCAACATAATCCACTGACATTGCAAGTGCATATACCTGAGAAGTTAGACAACAATTGGTAGCTGTTGGTAACTGGTCTTTTATTACAAATAACAGACTCTGAACTTTATTAAAACATTTCAGTGTATTCTGTCATGGCTGGTAACTCAGCACCTTGCAGCCACTTGCTTACCTCCTGCTTCCCCTCACTCTGGGCAGGATGGGGAAGAGAATTGAAAGAATGTAAACCCCATGAGTTAAGAACAGTCCAATAACTAAAGTATAATATAAAACTACTACTAATAATAATAATGATAAGGTGAATAACAAGGGAGAGAATATAAAACAAAAAGGGGAAAGCAAAAACACAATAAACACAGATGACGCACAATACAATTGCACGTCACCTGCTGACCAATACCCAGCCAAACCCGAGCAGTGACTGGCCCCTTCCACGTAACTCCCCCCAGTTTATATACTGGGCATGACATGCTATAGTATTGGGCTTGTTTGGGTTGTGTCCTGTCTCTGCTCTCTCCCAGCTTCTTGTGCCCCTCCTCACTGGTAGAGCATGAGAGACTGAAAAGTCCCTGATAAGGGTAAGTGCTACTTAGAAACCATTAAAACATCAGTGTGTTATCAACACTGTTCTCGGACTAAAGCCAAAACACAGCACTGCACCAGCTAGTAGAAAGGAGAAAAAAAATAACACTTACAGCTGAAACCAGAACAATTCCATCTCCAATTCTGCTCAATCAGGAAGCCATCTGTGGCAACAGTAAAATTTCTGATGTATTATTCTAACATAACAGAACTTAATAAACATCCTTCAAACAAATTATTCCTGTTAATTTATGATGTTGCACAATGTAGAAATACTCAATATGGAAGAAGAAGATATTTTTCTGGGACAATATTTGTGAAGTTCAGGTATCTTCAACCTCCAACAACATACAAGCTATTATCAGAACACATGTTGATTTGGGCTGGTTGAACATAAGGCTCTAAAGTGCTATCATTGTCAAAATATTTACTGGCAGAGAAATTACTTCAAAAAGCTTGACGAACAAGCTGCTAAGAAGTTTGCAGAGTTTTCTGCTTTCATTCAAGTCAAAATACTATCAGTGAGACTGATGCTAATTACAGCAAGAGAAACTGAAATTTTATCTGCAACCAGAAAGCACAGATGTTTTTATTACACTTTAAGTATTTCTAGTTTTCAAGTAATTTTGGTTTTGTATGAATATATACATAAATTTTAATTATGTTCATACTTAATTACAAATGGCCTGGGTACTCCCACTTCTGATTCTCCAGGTTCTTGTGACTTAACAGCATGTATCAGGATTTTTTAAATCAACCTCACAAAAACATGTAAGCATTAAGAGTTTTGAAGAAGGTCACTGACGAGCTGATGTATCACTGACAAGCTGATGTGTGTACAGAAGATGGGTGTTTTGAATAATACAGTTCAGCAGTTCCCTTGTTATAGGAGGACTAGGAGATTATGAGAGTAGTTACTTTGGGGAACATAGTTGAGTAAAATAAAACATCCATCTGCATCAGTTTTCTGTCTCCTCCAGTGATCAACAAAGTGTGCTTGGGGAGCAAGTGGAAGAATATGGCAATCATCTAATGATTTTTCCCCAGAAATATTCTTCCACCTCTCACCCTTGACGATTTGTACATAAGGCCTGCCCTGAGTCAGATCTGAGGCAGTACTATTATTAAACCTTAAGATTATTTTCTGTTGCAACAGAAAAGCAGTTAGAAAATTCCTGCTTATAAATCTTGCTCCACAGGTCAAGAAATTATTTGTTCTCCTTTCTCCAGTTTTATCTACAATGAGCTACATATGAAACACGTGAGGACTGACAGTAGTTCATACAGAAAACCTGTGAGTAATGAGTGTATACACATACTAACTAAAATATTTATGGTTGATTTTTTTTTTCCTAAAAAACTTGAGTGTCCTAATCAGGAAACTGAAATAGTGTCACCTGATTTATGCATCCAGCAAACATTACAAGGAGTAAATAGCAAAAGCGAAAAAACTGGCTGAATCTTCCACAGATCAACCAAATGACAAACACTGGTTTTTGTCCTGGTGTTTATATTCTCACAAATATGGCAGACAGTTAATACAGTTGAAGAATTCACAACTGTCCCACGAATCATACACAGAGAGAAAAATTGAAGCTGAATGTAGCTTTATTGGGAGTGCAGTAAATAAACAAGGTCTATTGGATAACTAAGATTGCACATATAATAATAACTTCAAATTTCTTTTCAGTTTAAGTTGTCTTGCTAATTATAAAGGTTCTTTAATTTGGATATATCAATATAGTGAATTAACATACTTACCTAGATATCTGGGTAAGTTTTCTCTGCATTACTGATTTATGTCCTAGAATATCATAGTTGCATCTCTAAGCAGGATATCTTATTGACTTCAGAGGCATTTGGCACAGACCTGCAACCCACTGATAAGATCAGACAAAAAGCACCTTTTTTGTATACTTAGGGTTTGATGGGGGGAGTTGTGTGTGGTTTTTTGGTTTTAATACAGATAAATAATTTGAATCTGGAGTAACTATTCCATGCCAATATTCAGAGGAAATAGAAACTATTGAGTACAAATGACCAAAAACCAGGGTGCTTCATGGGAACTGTGAAATTATAGAATAATTTTAGACTTAAACAGATCTTTCAAAAATGTTAGCAAACAAGGATAGCAACACTGGATCTGAAGAACTTTTATTGAAAAGATGTTGCTTCAGCACTAAAAAAGTCCAGCACTACAGACGGCTCCTGTATAACTCTGCTGCTTGTTTCCTTCCATTGCTCAATACAGGCAGTATGTTCTAGTCAGAGAATCATAGAATCATAGAATAGTTAGGGTTGGAAAGGACCTTAAGATCATCTAGTTCCAACCCCCCTGCCACGGGC
>JANHGB010020790.1:358-14985 GCA_026283785.1 Coracopsis vasa
CCAAGCGCTGGTTGGGATGAGATGAGGAGAGTAAGAGTGGTTGGTGGTGATAAGAAGGACCAGAGAGATCGATCACGGGACGTGCACATTAAGCTTATCGATAAGCCGTCCGTCTGGCTATAGGGATGCTGGGAATAGACTCTTCATTAGAGACTGTTGTGGTAGGACAAGGGGTAACGGGTTGAAACTTAACCAGGGGAAGTTTAGATTGGATATAAGGAAGATGTTCTTTACTGTAAGGGTGGTGAGGCATTGGAATGGGTTGCCCAGGGAAGCTGTAAATGCTCAATCTCTGGCGGTGTTCAAGTCCAGGTTGGAGAGAGCCTTTGGTGGCATGGTTTAGTGTGAGGTGTTCCTGCCCATGGCAGGGGGGTTGGAACTTGATGATCCTCAGATCCTTTCCAACCCTAACTATTCTGTGATTCTATAATTCTAAAGAACCTGCTCCAAAGAGGATAAGGCAATGCATGCAAGTAAGTTCAAAAGCGTTTTACCAAAAACAGTCAGATGGAACTCCTCAGATTAATTAAAAAAGCATAGATATTACCTGAAAGGATTATATCAGTAACATTTTTATAAATTTCACAGAAATAAAAGATTCTTACTCCTCAGAGTTTTTTCTTTTCTTATAAATTTTAGAATGCTAGAAAGACGTATTCATTCTTAGCTAAAATTTCTAGTCTAAATATTGTCTGAGCAAAGTGTTAAGTTGTGAAGCAGTAGATGTCTTCTTGAACTTGAAATTGGGAATCTCAGTGTTTCTTCAATGCCAGAAGAATTTCATAGCAGAGACTTTCTTTTAGAATCACTAATATACAGTTGAATTCTTTCAAATATGACTGGTTTTTTAATTTCTCACTCTACCTCTGATATGGCAAGAGCTATAGAACTTAAGTTATAAGTGTGATATGAGATTCAAGTTTGTTCTATAATTATGGTGTCATTCAGTATGAGGACACCCCGGATATCAGACTGTGTGCACACACAGTAGGCTTAAGTTATTGATTCTTTGGGTGGTCTAAGAACTTCTCACCTTGTCACTAAATAGATGAGACAATGAACTGATTTGGGACAGCATTATTTCCATTCTGATAAAATATCCTTTACTTCAGAATTTTTGACTAAAAAGTTTTCATCTTAGGGTTAGAGTGGCCAAGGGAAAAACACTGTTGTAGTGTGGATGCCACTCAGCCTCAGGGACAGACAGCTGCTCCAATCCCTGTTTAGTTTTGAAGCAGCTGCAGTCCCTTCAGCTCTGGAAGAAGATTTTTGGTTACTGAGAGGATGGCTCAGAAAAACCCTTAAGTTTTTCAGTGGATTTCAGTGTTTTTTAGACACTGTCAAAGAAGTGTTATCCTCCAAACCCTATTACACATTTACTATGCAAATAGACTTTCATTCCTTACATGACAAAATTATGTATGTTGTTCTGATTTCTTCTTTCTCTATTAATTGTTGCATTATATTACTGTGAGTCAGATGTTTTGAGCTTTCAACCTGCATTCAGTTAAGAATCTCAATTTTCAGTTATTCTTTGAAGACACCAGATAAAAGCTTCAGGAATCTTTGGAATGAAAAGTGCTATATAAATGTGAGATCATTCTAATGGTTTTTTAAAGAATATTAGAAATGATAAGAAATAGTAATTTCCCCTCTGCATTTCATTACTAATTTATTTAGGTGACTATACCTTTGTAAAGACTATTAACTCTTTACAAGTAATATAAAACTAATATTAAATTCAGGAGTGTTGGTAATTTGCTTTGTTATATCTTGTCCTTCTCTTTTTTCTCAGTCTGTCATTGAATGTTGTGAATTTTCAGTGTTATTCTTCTAACATAAACAGATTGTGCAAAATGTTTTCCTACAAAACAACCACATGAACTTTTTCATGATTCATGAAAGGACCTATGTGATTATGTGCCTTATTTACCAAGAGACCAATCTAAAGTGTTCTTGATGACAGCTTGAATTAACTGAAGTGGAGCTGTTCCTCACAAAAATTGTCCACAAAAATTCTCAAAGAGGTCTTTTTTTCAGTTTCTGTTTGTGCTGCTAAGTTTGTAGAAAATGGATAAATTTCTCTGTTAGAAACTGCAAGATTCTAGACGGCTTCTCAAAGCCAGTGACCTCAACAAAATGATTTGCAAACTACAATTATCAAGTTTCTAAATACAAGCATTCAAAGTAGAAAGCAGTTGTTAAAGCATCTGTCCTAATACCTAATCTGTAGCTATAGCAAATTCAAAAATAAATCTATATATAATTTCCCCATGTTCATCAATTATTTCATGAACATACAATTTTTATACCTATAGTAGTTGCACAGCAGCTAAACATTCATTCAGGAGAGGTTTTATACATTCTGAGAGAAGACTTGCAATTGCTGGTGATTCTGCTGATAGGCGAGGTATTTAGCATGGAAGATGTCTATCTTGCTTAGCATCTGTCTCATGGTAGTAGACCCAATCTTTTGTATAACTCAGATAAGATTCCCATATCAATATTTTTAAAAGTGACATTATTTTGGAAGCCTCCATTTTTAGATGGGCACCTATGGTAAGTCCTCTCTGTTCCTTCTCCCTTCCTTCTCCACTTTTTTTTTTTTTCACTTGTTTTTTAGGAGCTGCTGAACAATCTTTCTCTGAAGGTTAAGAGACAGCTTCAGAGTTTCATACCACAGCCTGTAAATTTGCTAGTAAATTCTCAGGCTACTATTTAAAAGGAGTTATAGCTAATTTTAGTGTTAAAAGAACAAGTGAGAGAAACTTCAAGATCTTGTAGGGAATCAACAGTTTAACACAGAATAAAAAGTAAAGGGAAGTTAAATAGTACACTTAAAGACAAAAAAAAAGTGCAAACCAGATGTCAAAAAGCAGGGGAAGAGAATACGACTGCTCACCATCCACTGACCGATACCTAGCCCGACCCAGCAGTAATCTAGCCCTTCTGGATAACTGCCCCCAGTTTATGAACTGGCCATGACATGCTGTGGTATGGACTACCTCTTTGGCTAGTTTGGGTTAGGTGTCCTGTCTCTGCTTCCTCCCGGCTTCCCCTCCTCCCTGGCAGAGCATGGGACTCAGAAAGTCCTTGGTCAGAGTAAACATTACTAAGCCACAACTGAAAGCATCGGTGTTATCAGAGTTGTTCCCAGGCTGAAAGCCAAAACCACAGCACTGCACCAGCTACTACAAAGAAAAAAAATGACTGCTATAGCTGAACCCAGGACACCAGCTCTGAGACATTATTAATCCAGTAATAGAAGAAGAGACAGCTCTGTTAGGAAGTATAAATATGAATTAATATTCCTCAAACTTTGATGAAAATTAAAGGGAAAAATAAAAGAAAGATAGTAATAAAATTGTTGAGGAATTAGTGATATTTTTTTATGATGAAGATATATTTTTTTCAGAAATTGCTGGAAAATTTCTCTAGACCAGTTTTACATAAATGACAATTTCTTGCAAAGTTTATTGTTTGCATAATGGTCCCTGAATGTGTCTCAAGCCATGTGTTAAAAAAGAATTAGGAAATAAATCTCTACCTGTATTCTCACTGAGGGTTTTTTTTGATTTATTTTGGGGGGGATGGGGAAGGTTGCTAAACAAGCATGAAAAAAACCTTGTTTAAACAAATATTTTCAAACAACATTTTTAGTCACACTGTGTAGAGATAAGTTTGGCTTTCTGGGCTGCAAATGCACAGTGCTGGCTCATGTTGAGCTTCCTCTCAATCACCACTTCCCAGGGCTGCTCTGATTCACTTCTCCATGCAGCCTGTAGTAGTGCTTGGGATTGCCCTGAACCAGGGTCAGGACCTTGCACTTGGCCTTCTTGATCTTTTTGAGATTTGTGCTGGCCCCACCTCTCAGGCCTGTCAAGGTCGCTCTGGACAGCATCCCTCCCCTCCACCAGTTTAGTGTTGTCAGCAAACTTCCCAAGAATGCCATCATTTCTACTGTTCAATGTCACTAACAAAGGTGTTAAACAGCGCTAGACCCAACACTGATGCCAGAGGAGCACTACTCGTCAGTGATTTCCACTTGCAAATCGAGCTGTTGATTGCCACTATTTGAGTGAGACCAACTCCCAACAACTATTTATCCACCGAGTCGTCCATCCATCAAATCCATGCCTCTCTAGTTTAGATACAAGGATGGTATGTGGGATAGAGTTAAATGCTTTGCACAAGTCCAGGGAGGTGACATCAGTCATTCTTCCGTTATCCACCAATGCTGTGACCCTGCTGTAGAAGGACACCAAATTTAGCAGGCACAATTTGCCCTTACTGAAGCTATGTTGGTTGTCAAGGATCTTTAAGGAGAAAATAGCTTACAGTACCTGATCTTGGTCCAAGTACTATTTCTACAGTTGCAAAATTTAGTAACTTTCTTCTAGAGCTGGGGGTCAGAGTGTCCACAGAAACTATTTTCAGCCTAAAAGAGTTGAGAATCTGTTATTAAGAGAGTGTTTCAGAATGCAAAACTCATGTGGGTGCCTCAAGGTTTTCTCTGCAGGAATGTCTCTCTGAGGAGTATAGACAGCCTTGGAAGACTTATCTTCCTAACTAAATTCAATTTTTATTTCTTTCCACTGGGAATGTTCTTAATATCAACAAAAGTATGAATTATTGATTAAAATACCATAATTATCAGTGTGTTCCAATACCTGTCTTCCAAGCTTTGACACTCTGAAAAATAATTTACTGAGAACATTATCTTTAGAGGCCCTAGGGGTTTAGTTTAGTGCAGCAAATCACATAAACATAAACCTTATTTTAAGTATTAAAGTCAGCACTATTCATATATAAGGATTAGCACAATATTGAATTATGCATCACACACTTCTTTGGATTAACGAAGAAAGCATTTAGAAATACCTAAAAAGCAGTCTTATTAAATGATAAAAAAAGATAAAAAAAAAATACAGATTTAAATGTTTGCTAAAGAAATATATTTTTGCTGCAGCAAGGAAGTAAATTTTGGACTGGCTTGATTATCATCTTGTTCAATAAAGCTTGGAAATTTGATATAAATGTAAGAAGCAAGTGCAATTTCACGTGCTATAGCACTTATTATCCAGATGACACATGAAATACCTGGATAGAGGCAAAATTTGAAATAACGTGCATGTTTGTGATCATCACATTCATTTAAAACATCTTGATAAAGACAAGCTGGATATTGTGCATTTAAACTGGATAATATTTTTTTTAAATTGGGGGACAATATTTTCTTATGTGTATGACTTTATTATTAAATCATTCATATTATCCTGTGTAAATATCTGAAGGCAGAGAGTACTGACAGTCACTTCAGATCTGCAGTAGCAATTTAATCACACAGAGGCCAAGAATAACTTATTAAATACCTTAGGGTAGATAAAAATTTACTGAATTGAGTTTTGTTGTTTGCACAAAATTCACATTCAGTGCAGCTACAGCAGATACCTCATAAAAGATATTTTAAAAGGTATCACAGCAACTGAAGGACTTTTCACCTCCTGAGATTCTACCAAAAACAGCCAAAATATGATTAATTGATTGTCCAAAACATAATTATTATTATTATTATTTTTTCTTTAATAACCCTTTTTTTTCAGGTAAGAAAGGGAAGTGAAGTTACAATCTGGAGTTTGGGTAGTGGAAAGAACTTGCAGAAGGCATTGGAAACCAGTACCAAAGAGATAAAACACACAATTAAAACATTAAAAAAAAAACCCAGTTGTACAACTCATCTAATAAAGTACATTGTTTCTCAATAACTCAGACTTAAAATAACTCAATATTAAAACTAATGTTTAGACATATTTCTTTTCCCCATAACTTAATGACTTTGGGGGGAGTTAAGTTACATCTTTGAGAGGAGGTTTACACAGAATTTTAAACTTCTTGCATTGTTCTGTGTTTTGATGTGTGATGAGAATCTTAAATCAATGTTCTATTAGTATGTGGGAGTAATTGCCATGATATGCTTCTAGAGATAAATATCAGAGCTAATGTGTGTGACTGTTATCTTCATTCCTACATTTAGGATATGTGATCTTTGGGGAATGTAAATTTTTAATTATTCTTTTCTATTGCAAGTTTGATACCGTTCTCAGTAAGTTGAGTGGAAGAGTAAGATTTTTTTTCACTGTCTTCAATTACAGAAGACTGAAGCTTGATAGTTTATCTTTTGTGAAACTTCCTCCACAAGCTTTTCTTGCACAGAAAATTTTCCATTTCATATGCAGTTTACATACTGTTTATGTCTGAACTACCATCAATATTAGCAAGTGAAGGAAGGTAAATCTGAAAATAAAGCAGAAGAGCCTACATATGTTGTTACATAATGGGTAATCACATTGAGGCAAACCTGTTTACAGCACTAATGGTACCACAAAAATAATTTTTCATGTTGAAGGATGGTAATGTGAGAAATCCTTTAAAGCCTCTAGAGACTTTGAACTCTTTCCTGCTCTTTATCGAGGTGAAGCTAAGACTTACCATTTTGAGGTGTGGGGAAAGAAAACAAAATGAAAGGGAGTAAATAATGAGTACTACTAAGAATTAAAAATTCTAAGGCACTAAAATGAGGGAATTGTCCTTAAATGACCCAGATTCAAATGTAAACTATTTATTTATTTATTTATTTATTCATTCATTCCTTCCCTTTCTCAGATGAGAATCCCAGGATTCCAAAATGACTGGAGAGTTTACAGATATGAGGAGCTCCTTTATTCTCTGTTCTTAGATCTGTTGAACAATGCATAAGCAAGTGGATTTTCTTTGGACCAGGTAGTTGTATCAAGTTCCTTACCACTAGGCCACACAATGCATTTCCACATCTCTTTCTGTCTTTGCATATTTAGTAACTGTAGCAAGACATTCATATTAGCATAATGGGTGACCATGGCTTTCACTAGCTCTGTGGAAGCTGAATTAAACATATTCTAATGAATTAAAGAAGGAACTCTTACTCCCATATTAACAATCCAGTCTTACATCAGACCCTCATATTAGTACATTTTAGTCCCTATAAGGGAAGAATACCATCTTGTGAAGCTATCAGAATTTTACATTGATGTGCAGTCTGTTTCCAATTTCAATAGCATATATAGGTATAAATAGAATGACTTCTTGAGTTTCAGTGTCATTCCAGAAATCAAAAAAGGCTTCCCGTCCAACATAGGAAAAGGCCTAACATGTCTCTTCTGTTTCTGATTGATGTTTGTTTAATGTGTTCTTAAATACCGCCACTATTAAGGACTCCACAACCTCTCAGGCTCTTTCTAAGCCTCACCAGCATTAACACTAGAAAGTTTATTTCTGTAATTTAGATCTAACTAACCTCTCTAACCCATTCTGGTTTTATGAGACTGAGGTCTTCTCCTCTGTCACTGATACTAATTGTCATAACTGTTTGAGTTCAGTTAACTCTTAAAATAAAAATTGATGTGAAAATTTAGTTCATATCTTTGACATCAACTGTCAATAGCTTTCCTTCTCCACTGAGTGGCACATCAGCCCAGTTCCAGGTTTTCCTCCTGCTGCTAAATGGCTTCTGGTTGTTGTTGTTTCTTTGTGCCTCTTTTAATTTTGTCTCTCAGAGCTTGTAGTAAACATCTGCATTCATCTTTTTGATCTTTGTCATTGAGTGGTATACTGAGCTCATCTTTCGGCCTGATTGCTCTTTTATTATACTTTCAAAATTTCTTCCAGATTTGTTTTCCAGTAATACAATTTTCAAATAAAGGAGCTATTTATTGCAGTATATAATATTATTTTTTAAATTAATGTTTCATATGATTTTTCTTTCTGTATTAAGTTCCATGAAATCTCTCATTTAATTGTCATCATCATCTGAGTTGCCATTCATTATGAAATTCTCAACCATGTCCTCCCAATTAGTACATTTGCTTTGCAGAAGCAAGATTTCCACCTACTTGTCCTAACCACCATGAAGATCAAAAAGTATTTCAAAAGGGCATTCCCAATGCTTGCTGGACATCCTGTTCTCTTCTCAGTATACTTAGGTAAAGTGTTTTCTCTCCCCATCACCCTCTGTCTTCAATGACTTCTACCTTCAATTTCAGAACTCATAAGGCTGGACATCAGTTTTGCTGACTGCCTTTTTAAGAGAGGTTTGATATACAACATACCAGATGTTTGGAATAAGATGTATCTTTTATTTCCATCAAAGCTGTCAGATGTCATCCCTGAGATCTATAGATCTGTAATATACAAAGTATGTCAACTAAAGATTGGAATGCCTAGACAGGCTGGAAAATTTGAAGTTTTGTATTTTGGGACAGCTTATCCTTGGTCTAAGCGCAGTAGTAATCACTTTCATAGGTGTTAACAACACTCATAATTTTCTAAATTTATTTAAAATGAAAGGCTTTTTGGGCTTTAAATTTTGCAAATTTTTTTCAGCTATATCAGCTGGTGTAACAAAAAATATTTATTTTGCATATATATATTACATGTTAAGGTTTTTTATATTATTATTACTGTTACTGCTATTATTATTACTCCATTAATTATTAATTAGGTGCTGTTTATGGGTGAAAAACATGCTGCACATAAATATGCTTTTTATGCTAACATCATTTTGGGTAGCTCAGACTTCTGTAGTGCACATTTTTCTTGCAATCATATTAACAGTAATCCTAAGAAGTGGAAAAGGGAAAAAAATGTGAGAGGACAATCACAAAACCGTAGAGGAATCCTAAGAGACAGTAAGACTTCAGGTTGATCTCCACAATAGCTGTTAAGAAGCTGGAGATATTTTCTGTCATCATGTACCGTGTTAACCACTACCACCACTAATATAATCTTTTTAAGATCTGAGTAGAATTGTGAATAGAAAGTTCACACCACAAAGTAATGTCAAGGGCATAGATAAAACTGCCAGCAAAGCTGGGACAAATATATTTCCTATGGAGAGAAAAGCTAATTTCTCAGGACCAGCTAATGTATGTGCCAGATATACTGTTCACAAAAATAGGTTTAGCTTTTCGTTGCTTCTGAGTTTGCTGATTTAGAGTTGAGTACTGGGTTCCTGATGTTTAAGTGCTCCCAAAGCAAATGGCTATCCTGGTGGCGGGGTGTGACCTCATTTGACAGTGTATTTGCCACACAAATTTATCTGTTGTTACCCATCCTGCCATGCCCTGGCAGAAGAAATTGGTAAAGCAGCTAAAACTAAAGCAGATCCTTTTTGTTTTGTTTTGTTTTGTTTTTCAATAACTGAAGATGATAAATCAGTTGTATTAGGAAACTCACCTAACACAGAGATAGGTAACTTATGACAGGGCAGTGTTTTCATTGCTCAATATTCCTTTCCACAAAAGGTCAAGAAAAAGCACTTTACTAAGAGATAAGAGATCGAAATTCAAATCTTTGTCACAGTTTAATTCATACATTGAAATTAAATTGCAGAAACAACCAGGCTTCTTGATAAACCAGTTTGAGATCTGGTGTGTAATCTTTGCTCCTTAGTTTTAATTTCTTTTTCCCTGGTGAAAAAAGATAAATGTCTCTGTTTTATTCCAAGTGATGTAAAACTGAATTGTAATACTTCGTAACTGTTTACAAAATAGTATCCTTATTCTCTGATCAACTGTGTAGGTTCCTCAAGTTGATTGTTGTATTTGTTAGCCTCTTGGCTCTTTCATCATATTTTAGAAAAGGCTATTTTCTACATTATTTTCCTAGGATGAAAATAATGGGAAATTTAAACAAAGGAAATCAAGAAAAGGGCATGGAGTGCTCCCTGGCAAATTGGTCTGGCACTAGATTTTTTCAAGATGTCTTGACAAGAGGAATTATTTACTACAGTAGCCAGTGCCAAGTCCTATCTGTTCTCTGGCCCATGGCTGTGGCAAGAGGTAAGCTTTGGCAAGCTGACAAATAAAAATTAAAGTAGTAGCAGAACAAAATGCTTTCTTAGACCCTTATCACTTCCAACTGGCAAGGAGTTTTAGTTCTAATGAGAAAACAGGATTTAAAAGTGATGAAGGTACATGGTTTCAGTTGTTTACTTTAAAAAGGTCTTATTCTGCATAGTGCACCTTTTCAGTTCCAAGTTTCAACAGGAACTGTGTGTGTCACTGTAGGGCCAGTACCATTATTTTAAAAAATAAACTTTAAATGGTATTAGCTTTATAGCAAATTATTATCTCAGTTCCTAAATTATCTCTGTTCATATGTCTTTGTATTATGATAGTTAACAGTGAAGAGGGAAAAAAGCATACTTTGAACCTACGCTTTTCTATCTTTAAAGGAAAATAAGTATTTTCTTCTGTGGAAATGTTGACATATTGACACTAACAGAAGCTACAATATAATTAATATAATGCACTAAAACTAGTAAAGGAATTTCTTTAAATACTCAAAATTATTTGTTTTGATTTGAACAGCTATATTTAAAGATTGTTGACATTTTGTCTTCCTTAGTATAGATATGAGCTAAAATTTCAAAATCAAAAAGTTTGGCTTTGTGGTTTGTTGTTTTTTTTTTTCCTCATTTCTTCCTGTCTTTAACCAAGTGATATTTTATAAAGCTTTAAGTTTCAGTGACACCATAATGAAAAATAAACACAAAAACACAACTGAAGATATTATTTCTAAAAACATTTTTCACTTCTATCACTTTATGATAACTTAAATGGATGTTTTTTATTTTTACTTCACCAAGGCTTTTGACACTGTCACCCGTTGCATCCTTGTAGACCTACTTCGCTGTAGGAAAGGCTGTGAGCGCTGGAACTGTTCAGCCTGGGGAAGAGAAGGCTCAAGTGTGATCTTATCCATATGTAACCTGACAGGTTAGCAAATAAGGGAGCCAGGAACTTCTTAATGGTGCCTAATGACAGGATCAGAGGCAATGGGCATAAACTGAAACACTAGAACTTACTTAAACTCTTAAAAACTTAAGCTTTAAAATTGTTTGCTGTGAAGGTGATTAAACACTGTAACAAGTTTTCCAGAGAGGCTGTGGAGACTCTATTCTTAAAGAAACTAAAAACTCAATTGCATACAGTCCTGGGCAATGCCCCCTAACTGACCCTGCTTAAAGCATTTCTAGAGACGTAGATGTCTTTCAGTCTCAACAATTCCACGATTCTGGAAATCACAAGAATTAAACCAGTTTGTTTCATCTATTTAAAATATATTTATACATTTTACATATTAATAAGAATTCTATCAAGAGGAAAAGAATTATATAAGTATATTGTTTCTTTTTTCTTTTTCTTTTTTTTTTTTTTCTTGTTAGCAGTATTTCCCTCTGTTAATTGAAGCTACAGAATGTAATTTACTTGTATACAGGTAAGTAAAGGATAACAAGCACACCAACTATTCCAATTACCAACTATTCAGAAAGAAAGCACAGACTTGTTTCACTGGATCGGTCATGAGCTAATGCATACTGAGAAAGATATATTTCAGAAAAAAACAAAAATGTTCTTGTCTATTCGATATATCTAACATTATGAGTAAACATATATATCATATGTGATTGTAGACCTGATCCTGACATCATTTTGAGTGTGATTTCAGAGTTCACATCAAACAACTGTATGAAATTAATACATATTAAAACGTGCCCTTTCTGATAAGCAGGTTCTTGTAAAGCAATGATTTCTGGCTGTTCAGATAACTGTGGATGGGTCCAAAAAGGCCAGAAACAGCTGTGCAGAGACTCCTGTTGTGTCTATGTGTTTGAAACTGGGATTGCAAATGGGTGGGAATTTGTTATGTGATAGCTGAAAAAAACAATGACTATTTTTAAAAGGCTTGGTATTGCTTGAGAATTCTTTGTATTCTGGAACAGCATGTGAATGTATGTGAATGATTACCACATTCATTATGTGCTTTTTTTTTGCCTTTCCCAAATATTTCTGGGTCTTTTCTTCCTAAAGCTTCTCAAATGTAAGTAAAACCAATGTAAATTAAGTACAATCTTGGTTATATTTCAATTTTTATTTTATCAATAAAATAAAATAAGCATAGTCCTGGCTGACAAACTTCTATTTTTCTTTTGCTTATGCTCTAGAATACAACTCCTGCCATTTGCAGCTAGTTGCATGTGTATGCAGTAGGTAGAAGAAAACTTCTAATTTTTTTGTATGCTTAATACATAGTGGTAAGGAAAAAAGGGAAATATTAACAAGAAAACTACTTTTATTTTCCAAATGTTATGTCTATGATAGGGTTTTGTTTCAGTCTTGTCCCTCTGGGGTCCATACATATGCAAATGAAAGAGAAAATGTTTGGGTTTTTTGTTGTTTTTTTTTTAATTTAAGTGTTACAGAATCTTACTAATAAAATTGGTAATTGTCTGTCACTAAAATAAGTTAGTTACACAGCAACTTGTTTGTGTAGACTGATGAGCAAGCTAAAAACAAGTTACTTTTTAGAAACCAGCTGCTGCCAGTATTCTCTTGGTAGATTGAAAGTCACTAAGGATGGAAAGTTCAACAAAAAAGCTGTTCTCTTTATTTCTCTGATCAGAATCCAAAATGCATCATCCTCAATTCCTAAGCCAAAGAACTAAAAAAAAAAAATCAAAAAACACCCTTCTTTTTTTTTTTTTTTCAATGTTACCTTTTAATTTTTTAAATCTTTTTTTCATATTTAGTTATGCAGAATAATAGATTGGCATCTCCTGGCATCTTGAAAAATACCATCTACTAAAATAATTAGGCTTAGGTATTATATTGATGCCCAATCTATAAGCTCATGACAAACTGAGAATGAAACTTACATTTGTATCCTTATGGTTATCTAAATATCCTGTCAGTACAACATTAGATTGCTAGGTTTGGGTTTTTTTTTCTAGTGTTTGCAATAATTTCTTTCATTCACTAAATTAATATATGTATTCTTCAGTTCTTAATCTGGACAACATTCAGTTTTATTAGAAACTCTTGCTAAGTATTAGAAAGTTAAGAAAAAATTTGTTGCACTTAGTAGATTTCTTAGTGTATGAAATTATTAAAGTTAAAGCAAAGAAATGCTGAAAAGCTTTGAGTATCTGAGTGCAAATGCATGCTACTAGAATTAATCATACATTTGAAACCAAGTGTAATATTCATACTCAATTTACTGAATTTAGGCAGACATATAAGCATCCAATTTAGATAGGCAAACTACTAAATAACCTTTATGAATAAATTTATTTTATTTTCACAGAATGATGAAAATTAGTACCGAATGGGTTTTTTTGCTCCTATCAGAAATGCTCTGAAAGGTATGTTAAAAGATGTAATAATCCAACGGTTTCCTGCTATTTTTCCTAGCATCACAAACTTATTCTTGACCACAGGTAGTTAGAATAAAGAAAAATCATAGATATGATTATCTCTATAATGTTTATGAATGAGAGATCAGAATTCTATGTCAATGCAAAAGTTCTGTTTCTGAGTCAACACTTCAGTATTTGCACTGATTATATGCAGTCGGAAGACCTTTTTATCGGGGAAAATAAAAAAACCTTTAAGATTTCATTTTATATGTCTTGGGAAGGGGGGAGATTTTACTGAAGTATTAATTTTATTACTAATTAATTCCTAATAGGTAACTGAATTGAAAAGATATTAAATGATTTTTCAAAGTTATGTACAACTTATTTTCCACAGTTGAAGGCAAGAGATGAAGTGGAAAAACTTGTCACATACCATGAATACTATTGAGAAATCATTCCTGTGCCTAGTTGAGTTTTGTTCGCATGCTTTAATTTGGAGTAAGAGCATAAAACTTGTGTTCTTTGTTCTGGGTTACCAGGAGACATTATTTTGTTGCTAAGTTTATTTCCTTCTTCCATAGCATTTTTCTTCCAGACCTCTTGGGCTTTTTACCTAAGACGTGCTCCACTAATGCACAGATGCTGGGCTTTGTGTACTCTGGACTCTCCCTGTAGCATTCTGGGTTTCTTGAAATTTTTAGTCTAGGCTTATAAAGCGTAGCAGTTTATTGGTATCAGTATTACAATGTGACTATTGAGAATAAAATTAATTGGATACTTCTGGGTATATTATGTACTGGATGACTAGATTTATGCTACACTTGACTTGATAGTGATTGCTCCTTTTGCATTCTACAGCAAGAAAAGAAATTATCAAAGCTTAAATGTTTGGTCCTACAGGAAGCAAAGTTAATCCACTTGTGGTTAGTTTGGGTTTTTTTGTTTCTGTTTTTGTTTTTTTGTTTTTTTTTTTTTACTGAAAAGTGGAAATCTTTTCCAGGAAAACACAAGTGCTTATGAATTATGACTTTATTCTCAGTGTTATGTTCTATTGTGTGGATGCATGTGTGTATATATATAGATGGAAGTGTATCTATATGCATTAAGAGCATTTATATTAAATCTTTGATTCCTTTCTGTGTAATAGATAGGAATTTCTGTGCAAGGTTGTGGCATCTTGTGGAGATGGGGATTGCATTAATTATCAAAAAGACTACCACAACATACATCAGATTTCTTCTGGTAGATAAGTGTCATGGTTTAAGCCCATCCACGCAGTCGCTCTCTCACTTCCCCCCATTTAGTCCCCCCCCCAGGCTCCTGGAGGGATGGAGAGGAGAATCGAAAAGAATACAACTCCCATGGGTTGAGATAAGAACAGTTTAGTAACTAA
>JANHGB010020791.1:0-28230 GCA_026283785.1 Coracopsis vasa
TGAGGACACCAGAACTGCACACAATACTCCAAGTGAGGTCTCACGAGAGCAGAGCAGAGGGGCAGGATCACCTCCTTCGACCTGCTGGTCACACTCCTTTTGATGCAGCCCAGGATACGGTTGGCTGTCTGGGCTGCGACCACACACTGCTGGCTCATGTTCATTTTCTTGTCAGCCAACACCCCCAAGTCCTTCTCCACAGGGCTGATCTGAATTAATTACTTGCCAAGCTTCTGCCCATAGCTGGGAGAATAAATAATGTAGCCAAGTAGCAAATGTATTAACCAGTGTAAGCAAAAGTTTGTAATATATCAGTGGATGTTTCTCGCCAGCAAGAGGCCCATGTTTTGCAGTTCAGAAAATTAACTGAAATAGGGGAAACCTGAATAATGATGCTGTGATAAATTAGGTTTGTGATTAGAAAGACTGTAATTCCTAGGTAGTGGGAATAGCAGATGCTTGAGGAAAAGCCAAGTTAAGGGAGTTAAGTACCAAATCTCATTGAATTTCCACTGCCGTGTTAGTTATCTAATTGTACTGCTATGAGAAAGCTGCTTTTTATAGGCCCTACAGCATTCTTTTTTACATCAGTAACTTTTGCCCAAGCTTACTTGGGTAATTTTCTTTTCTTTTTTCCCCAAGGATGATCTTTTCTGAGCAGTGAAGGAGAAGTCCTCATGGCTGAAGTTTGTCATGGCTTCTGTGACTTGCTAGCTTTATGCTTTGTTGATTTTCCAGTGCCAGTTTATTTCCATTACCAGCAAGTACTCTGCAGTCTTTGAATCTGTTCCAGGATACATGAAAGAGAAGAAAGCAGAGGCTGGTTTTTAAGTTTGTGGTTTCTTTCTTAGGATGGAGCTAGTGGAAGAATTGTCTTGATATTTGACCAAGCAAATTATGCCAGCTAGTAGGTGCTTTAATTTGTATGCCTGAGGCTTAAACAATGCCACATCCACTTAGAGACCTGAATGTTACTGTTCTGCTCCTATTACAGTTAGTGATATCGAATTGTGTTACTGTGGATATGTGTCTGTTAGTTCTACTGGCTATGTGTGTGCTTATGTATATATTTCTAGCATGGTGATGGGGGAAGAGAAACAAATCTAAAGATGATGAAGAAGAAGTTAATTTTTTAACTTAAATTAAATGATCCAATGGTTCATGCTTGTGAAGCAAATGAACAAAGGTGTCACAAGTAATCAAAAGTTTAGGATCCATAATCCCTGCTAATCCAAAATGATCTTGAATGCAAGATGTCAAAAGCTTTAGAATTGATAGGAGAACAGTCCTAGATCAACATGACATGGCAAACAACCAGTTGAAGTGCTGAGCTAAACAAGCCACACTAATATGCAGGAGACTTTATTTATTTATTTTTAAATAAATAACTATCTATAGCTTTTCCTACCAGGATATGTCCCCTAAAATGCTGTGGCTTGCTTTATGGATGTGCATCATGCAAGCATATATTAATGAGATAAAGGTCATCTAGTTATATGGTTGTTTCAAGCACATCATGTATGTTCTGAATATTCTGGTTACCAACTGCAGCATCAAGCCAGTGCATAAGTTATTCCCAGTGCTCAGTCGTCTTCTATAATAAATTATCACCACATACTTTCTTACATGCTGAGGGTAGTACTAACTGTATATCCCATCTGCAATTAATGCTATGCACTTACCGTTCTTACTATGTGATTACAAATTTGTAATGAATTGATAAAGAACCCCACTAATAACAGCACTGGGAAATGAGCAACAAACACAAAATTAGTCAAAGCCATATATTTTCACTCTCCTTGCCCAAAGTAAAGACAGTCTCTAAGGTGTCTGTTCCCTACTTGGTAAAAAATACTGAAAGAAATCTATTGTGGAGTTATTCCCAAAAACTGTCACAGTATTTTACATTATCAAAGCAGGACAATAATAATCACAGGAATTTACAGAATGCTGGCTGTAGAGAAATGAGGAGATCTTTGGACAGATAAAATACAAGACTGAATGCAGGAGATCTGAGTTTTGTTAGTACCTCTGATGCAGATTTCCTCTATCACAATATTTGACTCAGTCATTGTTTGAATGCAGATTTTTCAATCTGTAAAGCAGGAATATCGCCATTTGCAGATGTAAGTATTTTCTGCCACCCATCTTGGAGAAGCTATCTGATTGGGATGCTGTGAGGCTCCATGCAGAGATTCTTTAAGTCTCCTGACATTTAAAAATGTGCAGGTGGAGCCCCTGTGGAAATCTGATTTAAATTTATGTCAATTTTTTTAGAGACAGTGCTGATTTTCAATTCAGAGGTATGACTGCACTTCATACTGGCCCTTAATACGGCTGCAGTTACACCAGTGTTAACAGTGTGGTAACAGTATTGGGAACAGTTTAGCTTATTCTGCACTTGCATGTAAAATACTGTCGAGCTCAGAGAATTTGACTCCATTGTCTTTTTCAGTTACAGAATGCACTGTCACACAGACATGGCTTACATAATTTAGTTATAAGTGATTTGTTAATTCAGATAGTATCATTTCAAAAGCAGATGCCTAATGGTGATGGCAAGAATGATAACAACAAAAAGATGTCAAAAAAGAAATGACTTGCTTGCCAAGGAGAAATCTGTGTGCATTGCTCATAGTCAACAATATCAGCCAAAAACATGCCAGTATTTTAATTAACTATGCCTTAAGTGGAACCGGAGAATTCTCTGTCCCCAACCATCCAAGCTACCATGCAGCTGAAGCCAAAAGTATCTATAAGGACATTGTGCTGTCAAGTTGTTGGCACTGCGTTCCTTACCAGTGTCCTTGTCCCCTGACTGCCAGCACTGCGCACAAACTAATTCGCACCCAAGCTTCGGGGAAGCCAAGCAAGGAGGAAGGGACAGACTGTCAGAACTTGAACATGCTGTCCAGCCACAAGTCGTCATCCTACATGGGCAATAAAGACGCTGTAAGGTCATATTATAGGATATTAAAGCAAGGGGAGTTTGAACTCTGACAAAAATTGTATCAATAATTTCATTAAGAAATTGGTAAGAAGAAATACATGATTCTAAGCACAGCTGTAGGTTAAGCATTAGCAAGGAGTGCTAAATCACCTCAGATATAATTATATTAGAAAGCAATACATTTTGTATGGAAAATAGCTGTTATAATTTGCCACAGAACCAATAGGGCTGAAAAGCAAGTAATCACCACCAGAGTGAAAGTTTTAAACCATCATCAAAGACTTGAACCACAAAAAAGTGGTTTTGCATTCCCCTCCTTATTTTAGAAGGACCCAAAATAAAATTCTGAGCAGAGACACGTTGCTTTTGTGAACAGCCTCTGGTAAAACACCAAAGAAGGTACTTTAAAACCTCTTTAACTTCCTATAGCAAGTGCCCTTAAGGTCCTGCATATCAAATCAACAGGTAAATTGTAATGACACAGCCATTTTAAAGGGGCACTTTTTTGTGTATCCACTTTGGCACAATTTTCTCATTGTCATTTTTTGAAAACCCTATTATCCATCATTAGAGTTTTTCAGTCTTTTATTTATACAGTGACACAAGCAAGTACTTTCTGCATATATCCTGCTCTTGCATAAGACATGAGCAACTTTTTTAATATGCCTAAACTACTGTTGAAAAAATCACCCAGTCTCATCCACTGCTGCAGTAGCTTGACTGTGTTCACCTAACTGCATGTTCCTAACAGAAATCTTGTTAAAATGCAAGCTGGAACTATACATTTATTCCAGTAATGGTTGCTGTGTTTTTCAGTCTGACCTAAATTTGCTAAACTGTTACTGGAGTGGCAGGTAAGCAAGCCATGGTAGCTTAACAAAAGAATGGGGCTCAGAAGGCAATTCTACCCCAGTGTTTCTGCACTTCGCACCAGTGACTTCAGGCAAGCTACAAAAGCCTTTTTCCCTCTTTCTAGCCATCTTCAAACTGTTAATTCAAATTGATGTTTAGCTTCACTACCGAGGTGATGTTAAATGTATAGAACCCACGAGCACCGCCTCTCAAGTAAGTCTTTGCTTTGTAAAACAGAATTGTGACACATTGGGGAATCTGTCTATCTGCAGCTTACGAATTCTAATTTTACTGTGAAAATATCATCAAACATATCAGAGTAAAAAGGATCTGCCATATCCTACCTGTGCTTTATGATATATTGACCAGCCCTGAGAAAATATGGCCCTTTGAACATCAGTGGTCTCCTATTGAAATGCAAACCCTGTGTAACAATAACTGGTTAGAGTGAGGAAAGTAATCCATCCAATTTTTCTGTGAGAGAAGGAATTATAGAATACAAACCTCTCATTAGGAAACAAAAGTACTGAGTGTGAAACTCACATAGCAAGACTGGAAACACATGACAGGTGAAAGGATGAAGGAATATATCCTTGTTGTAGGAAAATCATCCAGCAACTGGGTGCAGAGCAAGTTTACTTAGAATGGAGAGATAAAGACAGAGACTCAGTGTTTCCAACAGAAATCTGTGTTGAAAAATGAATTCAGGACTGACCTGAATCAAAAGATCTTTTGGGAGTAACCAAAAAATTAAGGCATGAAATATGTGTAGATTTTATTGCTGTGTCCAGATCTGAATTCTTCATGCTATATAGGAACAGAATAATTGGTTTTAAGACCTTATGTAAGGTGTCTTTGTGTGTCATGTCATTTACTATTGCATATCTTTGAAGGGTTAAATTATAAATGCAGAGTTCTTGCTGTGTACACAACTCCAGGGAAGAGTGTAATTAAGCTACTGGGGAAGTAGCACCTGTTTGGAAGACTTGAAGCTGTCAGAGCCACAGTCTCAATGTTTGTGGTAGCGAATAGGAGAACGAAGTGGGGGAAACATGATGGAAGGCAAAAGGGAATTTTTACAACATAGTAACCCAGCCTAAAACATGAAGCCTAAACCAAGAGTATTTATTCACATAAGTGAATAAGTGCTACATCTTTAACAGGCTTTGCATGTATGAGAAAAGTATGAGTCCTTAATTGAGAACATTTAAAGAGAAAAGTTACAGAAGAAGCAGCAAATACTTGCTGTAGAAATCCTAATTTGCATGTTGCAACTCCCTTGATCTAGTTCCATACTGTGTTTGGTTATATTGTTCTTTTCTTTCCCTGTGCATTGCTCTATTCAAAACAGAATAAGTAAAGCAAAGAAGGAAAAATCTTTTCCCTCCAACAGGAAGTAAAGAAAAATTATTTCAGAAGAAAAAAAAGATTCTTTTCTTGGTCTAACTACCAGACTGAAGCTTTATAATTCTCCTAGTTTTATTTTAGTCTTCCTACACAGATAATCTGCACTTGATACACACGTACTTTTAGAAGCTGAATGTAGCAGTGAAGGGAATAATAGGAGCAGACTTCATAGACCTGGATTGGCTACAGCTACCTTACCACAGGTGAATTGGGGATCAGAACCCACTTCTCGTAACCATGGGAACAGACTAATAGTATGTAATAAATATTATATGTAGCTTAGACCGGGGCAAGAATACATGAGGCTGGCTTCAGGCCAAGGGGAAACATTTCCTCATATTTACCTCCCACACTAAACATAACGCTGATGTCCTGCACATATCATGTCAGACCTACTCCTTGCTGGAGCAGAGAGATGTACAGGTCCTATCTAGATATATACACATACAGGACTGCTTTTCAGTTCAATTAGCCTGCATACATTATACAGAGGTTATGCAAGCTTTATTTTTGTGGATGTTGTACTAGGTTGAAAGAGGTCAGGTGCTAGTTTCGGGGAAAAGTTTGAACAAAGCAGACAGTATGTAATTTGGCAGAAATACCAGCAGTACAAAATTAATACATCCAAATACTTTCACCATATTTAAATTACTGGGGTGAGATTATCCTAGCTCAATGTTTTATGTCCTATAGCCAAACAGGTTTTTATCTGGAATAAATGCCCTATTATTAGAGTTACTGTGGCCACAGATTTATTCAGTTAATAGCTTTTATTCTCTGTGCTACTGGCTCAGTGTGGAGCTGCAAAGTGACTACCACCCCAGCACATCTACACACACTGGCCGTGCATTGGTCTGCTTTAAGGTAACTAGTGATATTGGTGCATTTTTTTGTTTGAGAGGAGCCTTTCAGTTGTCTTGCTTTATCATGGGGGTTTGCTGAATATCAGGTGCTCCTGATGTTCCTGCTAATGTCTAAAGCAAGGGAGAAGTTGAATGTGTAATAATAAAACAATGATTTTGCGCTGTTAATCAGCTTGAGCATTGCAGTCCATTCCCAGTAACTAACACAAGTGAAGCTCCAGGCTACCACAGCTAGCCTTGTAGACCATTTAAAACTAACCTGGGTATGCCCGCACGCTTGTCCGCAGCACTGATGTTCCCCAAGGTGTGTCAAAAGCACAGCTAGAAAAGTGTGAACTTTCTACAAGGCTTGGAAAAAGTTTGTTAGCTGTTTTTTAGTTAACTTTTTTGGTAAATCTTCCTTCCAGATGGCTAAGTACAGTCACTGTCTCAAGAGTGGTTGTGCTGTAGTCAGAAATTCTATATTTTTCATCATACATTTGTTGGTAAAAGAAACAATTTTAGTCTTGTACAACACTGGGTATATTGTCTGTGATTAAAACAGCAGATAATAGCAATAATGATGATGCAGCTATGTGGAGAGAAGTTAGCTCTTATCAGAGAAAAGTCAGGGAAACAGGAAAATGGAAGCTGATATTTGAATTTATTAAATCCATTCAAATTTAATGATACAAAAAGATGCAGCCTTGTACTGTAGCCCGACAGCTACCAACTCACATGGAGGCAGACTGCCACATGCAGTCAGATCAGCTGCAGTGAAATCAGATCCAACAACCTGACTTTTCTTTTTATTTGCCTTTTCCTCATCATTTGCAAAACTTTTCAGAATCACTAAGATCTGTCATTCTTCCCTAGACAAATGTTGGCAAAGTTTCAGTCATAGCTTTACTAACAATTAATTTGAGAGCAGTGCTGTATCATTAGCTCAGTCAAATAGTGAATTTACTGCACTAAGAAAATTGTTTAGTTTAAGAGGTATTAACCTGGTTTTCTTAGGGATCTTTATTAGTAAAAGCCATATTTGATTGAACTTAATAGCCATCTCACAGTGCCAATATGAGAAGCAAGTTATGTAGGACCCTAGAACATTTTAGGAAAGTATTAGGACATACAAGTTATTACTGTTTAGCTCCTGGTTTATATGGATTAGTTAATCTTGTGGAGTTCAAGATTTTGGGAAATCTACCAAGTTGATGGTCCGACTTTGCCTTCCATGCATACTTAACACTTCCACTCACTTTACCAGTCTCTACTGTTTCCTTCAGTTTTACACATAGGGTCTATACCTTGAAGTCTTTCCTCGAGAACAGAAGCATGTCCTCCTGTAGTTTCCAGCCTTGAGGGTAATCAAACAGTGAGAAAGAGCATTTGCCAGCTTTTTAAGCTCCATTAAGGCTCTGGTTCTGCAGTGCATTCACCCACATGGATAATCACCGAATTCAGTGGGTTCTCTAAGGATAACAGCACATGCTTTCAAACCACTTCTTACAAGAAGAGAATTTGCAGAAGTGGCAGTGCCCCTATAGCAAGCTGTGGGCTGCACAGCAGAGAAAAAGTTAATTGATTAAAACTCATTTTGCAGCCATGTAATTAAACTCAGTTCTTAGATTCAACAATATTCAAGCATTTGAACTTCTGATTTACTTTAGTTACTTTGTATGACATATTGCCTTCAAGACCATGCATTTCCTAGTAATAAATTATAGGAACATTTAAGTAAGTGTTTACCAATATTCTCTTTTTTGCTGCCTCAGACTAAAGAAATGTTATAACAGCTGGTGCAAGTGTTCAGCACGAGGCTGAGTCAGATGACAAGAGTTTTGCAGTGGTTTCTGTTTCCCCCAGAAAATCCAGTTTTGCCTTCTAAGCTAAGCGTGAAAGGACCCTACCATAACTAACAGGAAGTATGTGGATATTACCAAATCAAAACCATCCAAACTAGGGTTTTATCTTTCAATAGCTGGTGTTAAAAGGCTGATTACATTTACATTTAATAAGAGGCATCTACTGACAATTGTTGTAAGATTTCTAAAGCTTTGCTATTGTGTTCTTGACTCCAAGAATAAATAGATTATTAAAGCCAAACCCAGGAATCTGCCAATTAAGATAAGCGATTGGTAACCTTAAAGAAGGTAAAAGAATTGATCCCTTGCATTATCTCCTTCCTGTCGATAAAGGAACGTGAACAGGAAGAGACAACTACTCTTTTCTGAGCTACAGAAGAAACAGCTTGTGCAGAGCAGTTGCACTGGATGGCTCTGGCAAATACCTTCACTAGTGAGAAAAAATATATACCTTTAAAATTTTGCAAGGGTATACCAGCCCTGGGGTACAATGTAAAGGCTAATCAGCCAGTCTGACAGGCAGCTGAGATGCTAAATCAGCTAAGTAGGATACTTATTAAGTATAATCTTAGTAACACATTTTCTTACTTTATCATCTATTTGCAATTTTGTTCTATTATTGCAAATGTGTATTATTTTCTAGCTAACTGTAAGCTTTTATCCTTAAACCTTTTCAAAGGATTTAAGGATCTGACAAAATACAAAGCATCCCAGTTTTTTATCCCTGAAGTCAAAGGGCTGAAATATACTCTGTTGTGCCCCGCATCCCAATACCTTTATCCATGGTATCCAAAGAGTATCAGAGTGCTGATCGGATCCAACCAAGCTGAGAAAAGATGGTTTAAGGGGCATGTGAAGGAATCCAGTGGCCCCGTGTAAGGTAAATATGTGGCCTGCGTAAGGTGGATATGTTACCTGATTCTAGTCAAGTGGTTGGGAAACTTCAGGGTCCTTAAACTATCACAGAGCATAGTATATATTACAAACTTTTTGGTACGTAGCTACTTTCTGGAAAAATAATTGCAGAGAATTTTATGTGTAGTATTGTGCTGCTAACTGATTGCTTTGAACAACTGTTTTGAAAGCAATACTGAAATTACTGTACTAATGTGACAAAGTTGCTGCTGTGATTCTTTGTGATCAGAGGGCCCTTAATTCCTTCATTACTAGTAACAGCTTCAAGTAAAAATGCAGGCATTCTTCTTAGTAACAATAATCACAATAATGCACATTTAAGATCTCGCCCTTACTGAGATTTGAAGTCTTATTCACACACTCATACTTGTCATGAGATTTTTCTTTTCCTCACTAAGAGCTGATAGAATTAGTGTAAGAACCTCTGTTGACATGACCTGCATTAAATGATGTCCTATTGTCTCCCTCATACACCTGCATGCAAGACATTTGTATCAACGTTCTGTTGAACAGTACTAGGTACTAGGCAGCCTCAAGTTTCCTTACCCATTCAGCTGTCTGAAGTTGTATCACTGTAGCATCTCAGCCTCCTGAAACATATGTGTCTATGAATTTTGGCTCTTGCTTTGATGATACTGATGAAATATCTTTATGTGCATAAAAAAGAAAAAAAAGAAAAAAAAAGAAGAAAATAAAAGAAAGTAAAAAAGAGGAGTGAATGTGGCAGTTCAGAGGTGCAGCACAGCTGGATACTTTAGTGCATGTAGGCAAAGCAAAGCGTAGAGAGCAGAGAAGCAATTATCCTTGCTTTCCTGCAGATCTCAAACAAAGCTTAACATGAAGACATTCAAGGCCAGTCTGGGTGTGTTTTGGGGAACCTGATCTATCTGAAGACATCCTGCTCATTGCAGGGGAGTTGGACTAGACAACCTCTGAATGGTTCCTTCCAACTCAAGCTATTCTATGACTCTATGAAAGGAAGAGCAAGAGTGAGAACAAGTAGACATGTACAGGGACCAGGTAACCCAAATCAGCGGGTTCAAGTGTAATTCTTCTTCAGTATCCTAATTCCATCCACACAAAAACAAATCACAGAATTTTACATTAATTTGAGCAACATATTTTCATCTGCATTTTTAAATCTTAAAAAGCAGTTTACTATGAAATATTCATACTACGTTGCATTTGCTATGGAAAATGTTGTAAAGGAGAGGTACAGAGATCTGGTCTTACTAATACTGGGGTTTCTTCTCATGTCTTCATTAGCTGCCAATGAGCAGCCTTCTCTGGCTTGCTCTAAACTAACTACAGAGAAAGGATGACATTAAAGATGCCCAAGTGGCTTTTGCTACTTAACTCGGCAAAAAGTCACAGTACATAGCAGCAGGAGCACAAGCAGAAAGACAAAAGGGGAAGAAAGCATGCACCAGATGATTGGAGAGGCCCATCAAGGAGAGAAACGAAAGAGAAATAATTGCTAGGAAGTTTTCTTAGTGCGTTTCCAACTTAGGTACATGCATAGAGCTACGGAACACAAAGATGACAACCAATAATAACGCTTTGCTAGAGAGGCAGGTCTAGGTCATGGCTGTATTCATGCTGGTCAGATCTGATTGTCTGTGACAAACAGTGCTGAGTAATTGCTCTAATCACTCCGGTAGGCATTGTACCTTGGCCCAGCGAAAGAATGATGCAATAACAGCTTCAGAAGCCTGCCGCCCCTTCAACCTGACATCTCTGACAGCAGCGCATTCGTTTTAATGGGAAGGTTATTTGGAGTTGCTGCTGTTCAACAGGGGAGAGGCCAATGAGTATTCCTAAGTTGGCCAGAGATAAGGGCCTCATTAAAGTGCTCAGGAGTACTTATTTGCAGGTTGACTTGCTGTGATGATCAGTTGGTGGAAAACTATAACAATGAGAAGCGCAAAAACATGTCATAGAGCATCGGCTGCAGGTTTGTGCTTCTCCAGAGCAGCAAACAATTAGAGTGGTGTGTCATCAAAACTTTCACGTCAACAAAGCAACACATTCACTTTAAATGAGACAAAGTCAAATCTACTTAAAGGAAACCAAAACTGGAACAATCCTCCAAAGCGCATGTCGCTTCAGGTTGCCAGACTGTTTTAGAAGAGTAGTGGGTGAAAGACTCCATGAGGAATTTGTATTTCCCTCCTGTAATTCCCTGCTTTTTTCCTGCTTCATGTTTACATGCTCTCTACTTATAGCAACAAGATTTTGTGAAGTCTGCACTCCCTTCTAAAGCAGATGAAGCAACCTGAAGTACTTCCATTTTTTCTGTTACAGAATGCCTTTGGAATGACTACTGTGTAGAAAGGAGCAGTTTGTTTGCCAAATTGTAAAGGGAAGCTACATTTCTGAAGCTTTCCAGCTACTGCACTCTCATAACTACATGCTGCCTCTGGAAGTCAAGTGTGTTTAGGGCTCTCCATAACTGTACAAGGCTGATGCATATACTAAGTGCCTGAGATGAACTTGAGTATCTGGTTTGCTGGCTGCTACAAGGCGCATCTGTCTCTCAAACAATATGCACTACATGATTTTATTGCCCACTCTTTTGGTCTCAAAAGCAAACACTACTTGCTGAGATGCACTCCCAAGTATCTCATCTGTAAACACTAAGTGAATTGTCATTGAAATATAGAGCATAGCCTTCTACTATGAGAGCTAAAATGTTTAACACATGGGTGAGTCCCCTCTGGGGGACTAACACTTGGCAGAGCTGGCCTCCCTTAACAACATGATGTTCTCCAATGGAATGACTGCAATAGATAATACTAAGTGGATGTAAGCAAAAGGCATGCTGGCAAATGCTTTATTTTTAATCACTTCTCTATGTGTGTGCATGCACACATGCAGCAGTATATATGTGTAAGGAGATCAGGCTGCTTGACCTTCAGAAAATAGGTGGAGCTGCAAATTCAGCAGCACTGTTGTTTGTGCTGCTTTAAACATTCATACCCCTGTAACAGGAAATCCAGAGCTGCCCTTTAGGGCAAGTTTATAGTTGGTTTACGTCACCTAACTGCTACCAGGAAGTGGGAGCTGTGATTCAGCTGATATTTAAAATGCATTTTTTCTTAATTATTTGCTATTAACTTAGGTTCTTACCATTTTGCAGGAGTGCGTGGCTGTGTGCATGCGCATGTGCATGTGTTTGTGTGTGTGTATGAGGGAAAAGAGGGAGACTCAGAGCATGCGAATGAGCATCAATTTAAAGAGGGTTGTGGCTTCCTTGTCATTCACCAGTGCACAGGAAAGGCACATTGGGACTTTTTGATGGAGCAAAACAAAGAAAGAGCAAAAGCCTCCAAAGATGCAGATCACAATAGAGGGGAAGAAACTTGGGGAAAAGTAAAGCCCTAAAAAAGGGATTTTTAAGTGGTTTGGGTTTTGTTGTTTGGCTTTGGGGAGGGGAGGTTTGTGGGGTTTTTCTAAATGATCTTTGCATAGATCTTGTGCTCCATATGCCATAAAAGTCGATATGGTAGCTTAATCACAGAATTTCAGAGAGAAATTGTGGGCTTGCTAAGGAGACAGCAAAGGCAGCATTTGCAAGCCACACAAAGGGATGCAGCGTTATCCCATGCTTTCATCAAGACTGACTTAAATATCTTCATTAAATTATAAGGCTGTTCACCCAAAATATAGCCTGTTGAGCTACTGCACTCGGACTGTGGCTTGTCATGAAAGTTCTTGGGCCACTGAAGCCTCTCCTGAGCTAACTACTGAAACATTGCTATCCTTGTATCCACCTCTGCTTAATTTTATTTAGGGTGAGATAAGGAAATGCTTGGAATACTGGAAAATTTTAAATATTATGTAGCTTCTGCCATTCACAGATGTGTAAAGGAATTATTTTGACTTACTGGTCCAAATTTTTACTTTTGTCATACCAGTATTAATGAGTGACTCTGTTCATTTCATTGAAAATAGGTAGTTATATCCACAGCTGCTATTCACAGATGTGGCTCCAGTGACTTTGATTTGCACAAGCTGTGGATTTGGCCTACGTTCTCAGTGGACCTATTCCAGATACATATGAAAATTAGAATCCAACCCAACAGGTATCCAGAATGGCTACAGTTTTAATTGTGGGAATTACTTGTGTAGGGACATTACACTGAAATTTGATTATAGCTGCTTCGACAAGTGTAACACTCTGTAGGAAAATCAATCCCGTTTCTGTAATGAAGAAAAACAAGTCATTTTCAAAAGGAAATATGATTATACATTCACAGCTTAGGTTGAAGAAACAGAAGGCAGCTTAATACAGTGCAGGCTTGCTCAGAGGGAATATCCACTCGCTGAGGCCAGCATAACAAGATTGGATTCCAGTTTAATGTGGTTGTGACTCAAATCCCTTTGGAGAGTTTGTTTGACAATCTGACAAAGTTATCTCAAGAAAAATAGGTTAAAAAACATAAACTTGACTTCAGTAACTGCATTTCCTCTTCAGCATGTAGAGTATTTTGCCTGGAGGCCCCTGCAGCCTGAAGCCCCATAGGTAATACCACTTTGTGCCTTTACATAAACCAAATGTTTTAGTAGGCATTTTGCTCCAAGAAAAAGCTTGCCATGTGAGCTTAATATGGGGAAATAAAGTCTTTCTGATCTCTCTATGTGAAAAAGAGAGTATGAAGGAGATGAAGTGTAACTGTTGTCACTGCAAGGACGTGGGCCCATCTCCAATAATTTCTAACTACCCTTTTAGTTGTGTTTCAGTAGATGCCTAGTTCCCTCATGATACATTTGAGAAATTCCTGTTTAATGCTGAATCTTCACACTCAGTGTCAAAGCAGAATGTGCTAAGTGAAAGTGAATGTGCAGCACTGTTCTGCTTCCACAGATGGGAAATAGAGGCACAGAGAAATGTGCAATGTCGCCTTTGGGGCTAATTGCTTAGTCACTGGCAGAGTCAAGTCACTCCCACTATGCCCATCTTCAGGCATAGTCACAGAGTCGCAATGGCAGTAATTGGAGCCTTCAAGATATTACAACCTCTAACTGTTCATTACTGTCCCCAGTTGTCACTTATCATCTTTCAGCTGGTGGTTATCAACCCACAGTTGAGCCACCAGAACAGATTATGTAAATCCTAATAGATTCAATACCTAATCAGCCAGGTCTTCTCAAGTCACCTTCATCTCCTATGAGGAAAGGCTAACAGAGTTAGGGTTCTGCAGCCTGGAGAAGACTCCAGAAACACCTTATTGTGGCCTTTCTGTACTTAAAGGGCGCTTATAAAAAAGTTGGGGACAGACATTTTTGTAAGGCCTGTAGTGACAAGGTGCAATGGTTCTAAACCAAAAGAGGGTGGATTCAGACTAGGTATAATGAAGAATTCTTTTGTGATGAGAGTGATGAAACACTGGAACGGTTGCCCAGAGAGGTGATAGATGCCTTTACCAGTAGCAATTCTTTCACCATCTCACCAGTCTTCACCATGACTTCACTCCCCCAACCTCACATGTGCTCTGCTAGAATGTTCTACAGATGAAAATCTTATTTTTCCTTCAGCCCCATCACCTTGGTTTTGTCATAAGTTTGAGCAGTTGGGCACATCAATGCTGACAGCTCTGTCTTGCTGCCTCTCACCTGAAGTTACTCCAAGCCAGGGTCTTGCCCAGCAAACCAGTAAGGCACAGTATGCTTGAAGATTGCACTGGACAGACCATGGAAACCCCAACTAGACGCAGTCACTGTGCGTTAGGATTCTCAGGAGAAGTAAGCATGGGACAGGATATTTTTGGAAGCACCAAATTACATGAGTGGTTGACCATGACAACAGACTGTCCTGTCTCCAGCAAATCAGTTGAGGAGTACAGAGGACACAAGATTCATGAGGTCTCTGAGACAAGATGAAGATGACACCAGCACAATGTTGCAGTGACCCAGTGGTGTTGATAAACAATCAAAGCAGATCCCAGGACTGAGGGAGAGGATACATACTCACCTGGGCAGCACTCACTCTAAACTCCTGCATGCCACACTCACATCATGAGCTGGGGCCCTTCCAAAGAGCATTCTGAAATTAAGCACTGTCTTATTGACTTTTCAGCCACAAATTGATTGGGACCCCAATGTTATGAGTCAAGAGTTGCCACCTCACAGATAGCTAGAGCCCCTTTCTTCTCAGTGCTCAGGAAGCACTGCTGGGTGGGTGAGCACCTTCTGGAGAAACAGCTGCAAGAAGGTCTTTGGTAACATTTCCATTCATAAATTCTCCCCATATTGCTGATCTCCCTATACTTGGAGTATAACCTTCTGCTGGTAGTCATAGCTCTTTTCACAGACCCAGATGCTTCAGGGAACAGGAACCTGCAATTCCTTGGTTTTACTGTACTCTGTTTTATCATCAATAAGAAAAGGATTGACAAAAGAATCAGTTCTGTCCCCTGCTCCCCCTTCCCTACTCGTGCAGCCCAGCACTGAAACACCATATGCAGGCCATCACATCTGCACATCTCTATCACCAGCCTCTAGCAGGAAAGGGCTACTTTCAGAGGTACAGCCAGCAACGGATCCATGTTGCCACCTACTGCTTCCTAGAAACTGTGATGTCCTGGCACTTGGTGACATGCAAACAACACCTTACTTGTGACATGGTGACTTTCTAGGTTTGTTCCTGTGGTAATAACAGCCTCGTAAGCAGGAGCTACCTTTCCTATCACAGTGCAGCAGGCCATCATCCCAAACTACACTTGAGAGATGAGAATGAATGGCATATGGGATATGTTGTACTCTGGGCTATCTCAGGGCACCAGCTGACATAAGCACTATCTGATGTGCTGTGAATAATTCAACAGGAATGGATGCGTGTCTGCACCAAATTTGTATTTCCAGGTGATCCAGTAATGCATAAATCCAATCTTAGTGATCATCTGACCACAGCCTAAATGTTCAGTGCCTGGCTCTATCATTAATCTCACTGTGCAATTTTAGAGAAGTCATTTTCCCTTCCCTGAGAATCACTTTCCCACAGCTGGAAAACGGGACATAACAGGTTCCTGTAAACCTGTACGTTTTGGGGGCTTGCTGTCCCACTGCAGGATTTAAGTAAATGCTGATAGGATAGACTGAGTGTTTGCAAACAAAAAGAAATAGTAATAAAAAAAGAGGAGATATACGAGAAGGGAGAACAGCTGTGTTTTAAAGGTTGGTAGGAGGCTAACTGTCTCTGAAAATAAGGAGATTTAGTTTTATTCAGAATACCCATTTTAGAGAAATAACCTGGTTCTCTGTCCCTCCAGTAGATGCAATTAGACCAAAGGAGCCCTTTCTGAGAACTGTACTCTGGGACACATAGATCAGCATCAACATTGTAAATGTTGGTATGGTAAGAATTTTTCTGCTTCTGTAGTTAATTAGATGAAACTGAAACAATATTTGGAGTTTGTCCATCTGCTCATTTTTGTGTTTTCTAATGGGTACTATTCTCCTCTTTATTACTGGACTGAAGTGCTTCCGTGAACAGTATTAGGTGATTTCACATGATGTCAACCTGTGAAGCACCACACAGTTAAAAAATAGATATATGGGAATAGTATAAATAAATTTGTCTTTCTTCAGCCAAATTATTAGGTGGGGGAAAAAAAAAGAGAGAGGAAATTGCATAATATGGATGAGAACTTATTCTATACTCTACTTAAGCTGTTCTAAACATACACCTTTTAAAGTTCCAAAACAACAGTTATGCTAAAGTAGTGTGTAATGTTGGATAAAGTATTTCATTTACACAGCCTATTTTTCTTTCACTATCAATGTCTGTCGTATACTGCCACTGTTACTACTGCCCTTAGTGATTAATGGGTTTGCCGTGTTTTGGAAGAAAAGCACTTTTAACTCAAAGCCATAGAAGAAATAGGGCAGCAACATTATGGGTTATATTCAATAGTGGATTTGAATATTTCAAATCTGCCAAAAAGCTTGGTTTAAGCCTATACATCCTTTCTGGTTTGTTCTTTTCGTTCTCTTCTTTTTCATGTATACCCCTGATGCACAAAACTAAGATTGCCTGTAAGTGAATTAGTCCCCAGTTTAACAAAGCTGTTAAAGTTAAACATGTTTAAGTATGTGAGTAATCAATAAGCTCAACTCCAGGGACATGAAAAAGCATGTGCATACACAGCTCCCTGAATACATGCCTTGGCATGGTTGAGAAGGGGAAACTCGTCTGCATAAAGCTGATCCCAGAGCTGCTCAGCGTGGGGAACTGCAAGTTAAAGCAGCCACCCATGAGTTGAGCAATTTTCTATCTAACACAGCCTCCAGAGTTTGGATATCATGTGTTGCCCATCATCATAATAGCTGAGCACATTTGGAAAGTTAAGTCAATCATTTTACACGAGATTTTAAGATTAAGAATGTTTACACTTAAGTTAACAACTGTGAAAATTTACTTATATTAGTTTTGGGCCACAGAGGGAGCATGTATTGCTTTACACACCCACCCAGAGGTAACTGATGATTTCAAAAAACCCCAGGCCTAGAGAATGTGAAGAAAATGTATTGTTCAAATCAAGGTTAATTTATAATGCGCTTTGATCTTCTGCTAAAAAGTAACAAATTAAGAACATTATCCTATGCCTACCACAGATTTAAAAATATTAAAGACCGAGTAACTCCTTTTACTCATAAAGATCTAACGTCTTTTACTATTGTGCGGGATTATTTCTTAATTAATATCACATTTGCTAGCATTTTATCCAGCAAAGGTTTAAACATCTCAAAGAAGAGAATTTACAGTTTATATTCATTCTGTCAATGCTGAGATAATGGTGTTACTGGTGTTGCATAAAAATATTTAAATAAGAAGAAAGGCTCTTGCCAATCCAAATAAGAAACAGTCTGCCACGGTACTATACATGTGTCTGAATCTGAGCTATTTTTTCAGATTGTGAGTTTTATTAAATCCTTCAGGTAAAACGAAAGGCTGAGTCTCTGTCAAATTACTGAGTAAAATAAGATAAAATAAAATACCCCAAACAATTACCACCACCCCAAAACCCCTTTTATTTCTGAATTATATTTAGGGCAGGTATTTTCAGACAATAAACTGGACCCAGTGGTCTGTCAAAAAACCTCTGTGAAATGCTGATCTGCCAAAGATTTTCTTTTAGAAGTTAAACTGGTGCTCTTTTTATTTCTTTATTACAATGAAAAATGTGAATCTTTTTTCTTCTGATGTGGGTTTTTTTTCCCTACACTTGTTTGCTTTAAAAATAATGGGTAAAATCCTGCCCAACTTAAGCCCCAGGGGGATCTGCCAAGATATCACTCATCTAGTACAGATTTCACACTATAATGTAAGTATTATGGATGTTGAATTTTAAATAAAAACATCCTCTTTCCAAATGCTTTTTAGTCCACAAACTTAAAGAAACTGAAAAAAATCAAACAGTCAAGGCTAAAAACCTTTTCTCTCCTAAACACTTGACAGTTTTGCTCTTCACTCTTCCAATGTTACAATTTGGTGGTTTAGTTCTCACAGGGAAGCAGGCAAGACAGGACTTGAACTGTAAACATAAAACCCCTGCTTTCTTCCCCCCTCTTTTAAAACAATGCCTTGCAGACAGTCTTTATATGGCTAAAAATAAAAAAGCAAACAATCCTATTATTTTTATGGGTCATGATTAAGACCTGAATTAGTTGCCTTCCTCAGTTAATTCAACTTTTAGCTGACATTTTATTTTTGAGCAAGAGACGTTGACTCATTCATTGCAGTTCCTAACAAGCTGTTCCTCTCTGTTCTTTGGAGTAGAAATTTTTAACTTTTCCTTAACTGTATATTTTTTTTCTGTTTTCAGGGGGTTTTAATGTTTGCATGTGCAAACAGATTATAGACTCTGTTGATTTAGATATCTACATGCAAGCACCAAACAATACTTCCTTTTCCCTCAAATGGCTAGGCATTGAAATGCATGAGAGCAAGGCAAATTTAAGTTGTGACATTGTAGTAGGAATTCTTGTGAAGCACAAAGTGCTCAATAAATGACAAAGGTATCTCTTGAGGAACAGCTGAAAGCCATTTATATTCAGGCATTTCTACAACATAGAAAAGCAGAATGAGACAAATTTACTGCTGTTATTTTTATTGATTAAACCTCATGTTAAATTTGAAGCAAGTGTATTCAGTGGCAGTGTAGTCTATAGAATCGCCTGTCTAATCCAACTAACTTGAGGATAAACTCGCAGTTGTACAGACAATTTGTATTAAGCAGCTGTTAGCCATGACACATAAAAGTGATGCAGCATAAGAAAATTTGGGAAGGGGAAAATTCTTTATGCTGGAAAGAGGCTTGCAATGTTGCATGACAGGACATGCAAAATGCTTTTCTACAACATAAGTAATATGCAAGAGCTACTTAAGAAATAGCTGAAATATGAGCAAACGGGTTATAAATCTTTATCTATCTGTTACATGCAAGGCTTTAAGAATGCAGATTCATGTCGGAATACAGATTGCTATTGTATTATCATGTATGTGTCAAAAAAAATCCCCAAAAACAACAGATGAAATGAAGATGGCAAAACACAGAATTACCTACATACAGCTATATGGGATTGTACTTCAAAGAGTTAATCACCTCTTTATTAGGAGACTTTACAGCTCCCCACTTACACTTCTTAAAATTATACAAGTGTGTGCCACTTTGCCCCCCAGTGTGGAAATACATCACTGACAGTGCACCCATAAGCTAATTGTATTGCAACTGTATTTGTGTTTCTTTCCATGAGCTCAGCTAGAGGAGGCCCATGCCACAGCCTTGTGTCCTCTACTAAAATGCAGCTATGGACTACCTACACTTGGCTATGTCCCCACTATTAGTTGCCTGAGAGCCTCACTTGCAGATAGACAAATATAGCTGGGGCAAATCTGATCCACCTGGTCTTTCCCTTGGGGCAGGTGAGGAGTATCTCTGATTTTGCTTCACAAAGAGCAGCTCCTTGTCTGGGGGAGTAATTCTGATCTCTTTTCATGGGTTCTTGCTCTTTACTTTCACTAGTAGCGCTCATAGAGATTTCTCAGCAAACATAGGCCTCTTTCTGCTCTAAAAGGTACGTATTATTATTTCTATGTCACATTCCTTTACAGTGTTATTTACAGCCGTGTACTATGCTCTCATTTTTTTTATTTTCCTGCTTGTGTGTGACCCCAGGAGAAAGGCAAGTAACTCTCTTGCTGCATGCTATCCCTCACCTCTTCAAGTGATGGTAGCTCTGAATACTGGTTTCAAGCCCTGGCCAGAAGACAAAGTATGCCTGCCTCTTCCAAAAGTTGAATGTAAACTTTTCTGATACATCTGAAAAGCTCATTTATAGTAACTGCTGCTAGCAGAAATGTTTGATCTGGAGAGAACTCGTCTGAATTGGAATTGACTCTGGTCTGAGCTGTGAATTATGCTTTTCTGATTGTTCAGTAGTTTAGTCCTCATCTTCTAACACCTCACTCCCTTTCCTCTCAACTTTGAGCCTGACTGACGGGGAGGGTGGAAAGTCTTTCCTTGGAGACCCTTGGGGTTCCCTGTAGGGAAGGAAATCTGCAGATCAGGTAATGGGCTTTGCAGTCTCTGTTTAGGCTGGCAGGCTGCAAGTTTTCCAAGCCTGAAGTTCTCACGCACAGAAGGCATTTCTGATGTTTTCTCCCATCTTCTGTCTTCCCCATTCCCCTAAAGATGTTATTGTTACTTTGGAGCACCGATCCCTGATGTTTATGCACAATGCTTCCAGTACACTATCTCATCCAGCAGACTCTAAGTCATTTAAGTTAAGGATGTGGCATTTGCAGACTTAGTCCAATGAGTAAAAAGTCTGAATTTCCTCCAGACCGATAAAGACAAAGGGTAATATTACCTACCAGTTCAGCTGCTTCTCCCAAATTCACTGTGTTTAATTGAACAGTGATAAACTCAGTTACCTAGTATAGCAGAACCCCTAGCTTCTTTCCCAAGCATCCATCAGTCCTCCCTCACACAATTCTGTATTTATGGGGATTTTTGGTATTCACCTACAGTCACCATAGAGTAAGATATAAAGGGGGGCAAACTGCAGGGGAAAGACAAACTGATAGATTGATAGACAGACTGAATCAGTTTGTAGAGTTGACAATTATATTCATTAACTCAATCAGCCTTCGGTTAATAGTGCGGGTTTGATTGCTGTCTTGCCTACAGGTAAATCTCCATCAAAATTACAACCATCAGTTAGTCCCCATTTTTAGAAACTATCTGTGCTGGGGAAGAAAAAAAAAAAAAGAAAAGAAAAAAGGAGAAAAATCTGTTGCCATTTCCTTTCTTCCAGCAGCAAAAAGCTGCTCCAAAAGCAGCTGGAGGTGCGGAGCCACAGTGACCTCAGCCGGTGCTGAAGAGACCGTGCTGCACCAGCACCCCTGTGGGGACCACATCCACAGCTCCACATAGCCATGCTCCCAGCTTGAGGCTGAAGAGCACTTTCCTGCCCTATGGTACTGCTTCTGCTCGCTGGTACTGTAGATCCAGATGCTATAGCCAATGCCAGACTGAGCTCTTCCCCAATCCCTCGTTCTCATTCCCTATGAAAAATGTGGCTCAGGACGAGCACGTCTCCGTTGCCACTGGATAAGGATGTATGACAGCAACTAGGCAGATGTTAGCTGGTACTGGTGATAAGGGTTTATTACAGGTTAAAATTAACTTCAGATTTTTGTGCAGGCACTTTCAGGAGACTTTTTGAAACAGTGTCCCTAGCATTTAGTAATATAAGCAACATGCATCTTATACTGATGTCAGCCTCAAATTTAAGGGCTATGGTGACTTGAAATAAATAATTCTGAATAAAATCCTCTATAAATTAATTTTATAAAAAATTTTATGCTATGCAAAATTTTCTGTTTCATATTCTTATATTGCAAATTCTCCAGTCACAGTCCAAAGTACAGTTTCATGAAAAAACAATGCTGTAAAAAGCATTTACATACATATTGCAAGGTGAAGGGTCATAATCTCCATCAAAGAGCTCATTTTCGTATTTCTGCCCACATTTTGTGCTAATTTATGAAAATAAGAAGATCCCTACATTTGAAAATGGCAGAGTTGTCATCTTCACCAGAAAAAAAAACCTTTCAGCTTCCCTCACTTTAAAATGCATCAGGTGCTAATGAAGCTGTATAAACATGAATGAGTGAGTCTTAGTTTCATGGATAATACAGACCTCTTTTTTTTCCACTCGTAAACAATAAACCCCAGATCTTTTGTTTCTCGCCACAGGAAATAAATCCTGTGTAACTCCAGAACCTACATATTGTTCACTCAGCTCAAAAATATTCGTTTTGTTCCATTTGCATCCATGGATCAATGTAGGTTTGCACTGAACCAAGAGCTCAACTTTCTGTGTGCTCAGGGGCAATGACTCCATAGTCTGCAATCCTTATAAAATGTAACCCGTCTTTTCCTGGCCCAGGTTCACATGCCATGAAACAGAGATCCCGTTGTTGGGAGCTGGAGGAGGTCACAGCACCAAGCTGCACTGCAAGAGAAGGTCGCTTGGAGGGTTAGGGAACGAGGGCAGTTTGGGTTAACAAGTGGGAAGAGTGGGCTGGGAATGGAGCACAACCAGGGTTCACAGTGCACTGGTTCATGTCAGTAACGTGATGGAGAAGTTTCCAGGGAGCCCCAGCTTCAGCCTTGAGCTGCTCTTGGAAACTGTGAGAAGTGATGCTGTGTCCCTTATTCAGAGAAAATTGTCTTACTTACACTGCTGTAGAGACAACTTTTTTGGGGGGCCTGATATGGTATACCTGGGTCCTTTTTGTATCTGACCACTCGTGTCCAGAAGCTTTAAACCTGAATTGGATTCATTTTAAGCCATAAGCAAATAGTACCTGTTTCCTTTCCCCCCTTTGAAGTTAGCATGGAATTTGTACGCACCCTTGGTTTGTTGTTTTGTTTCTTTCTGCTAGCACCATCCGGAGAACCAGAAACAATCCAGAGGTTGCTGATGTGTCAGAAAAAGGTAAATTTTCAGTCAAATCCCACCACTGCCATCAGAAGTACAGACATTTCCAGTCTAGCTGCAGCCTGGAGTCAGTTTTCTTTTGTGTGCTCTAATGTGCTTCAGACCAGCCAAGGTTTTTTTTGTTGTTTTTCTTGGCAGGGTGGATGTTGGCTTATTGGTTATGAGAGACTGTACAATCATTGCAGTGGAAATAAAAAGCCCTGACACTAGAGCAGTAGAAATAACAATGTTGGTTTCTTCCCACTAAGTGGAAATAACATGCTCTGTTCCACCAATTTGAGGTACAGAATACCTGACACGAGATGGTGTATAACACTTTGTGTTTTTCTGGGAAAATGTCTCAGCATCACTGCACTGCACCAGAGCAAAACTGCACCAAAAATGGTCAGGTACAAGGTCATTGATAATAGGCCAGATTCTCGGGGCTGAGGTAAATCGGAAGAATGGGACTAAAAGGATTTCTATCAACTGATAATATGGCTTGAAACATTTATTACATTATTAAGTCAGTGCTTGGGTACTGTGCCCCCATACCTGTCTGTGGAAGTCTTTTAAGAGACTCTCTCTAACCTCCAATAAATAGATAACAATTGATAGGCACTTACATATAACTGACAGGGAGAAATGGTGACCTGGGTTTAATAAATCATGCAGCTTGCTGAACTTGACAGCATCATATATTTTTAAGGGAAGTCCTCATAGATTTTGAATAAAAAGGAATCAATTAAAGAAAGGCATACTTTTTCTGTTCCAGTCTCACTATATTAAGGTAATAAAAAGTCAGTAAGTGGCCAGATTCACCTCTTTCTTCCACTGACCCCTTTGCAATGCTGCATTGTTGCAGATTGAAAAGGAAACAAATCTTTCTAGTGACTACTTGGAACATCATTGTTAGTATGCACTACATTTTATAGGACTTAAACAAGATCTGTAGTTAAAATGTAATCTTGAGTTTTGGAGGGACCCTAGATGTGTATTTTCATTATAGTTTCAAAACCTCTAGGTTAAATTTAAGAGCACCACAAGGAAGTACAACTGTCTACTTCAGTGGACAGTGAATCAGGACTGACCTACTCCAAGACAGACTTGAACAGGCAGGGAATGTATTATTCACATGTACATAAATCAGCAGCATTTTCATGAGGAAATTTTAAAACACAATTATGAAGAAAAAAACCAAAGGAAACATAAACATTTATCTTTAAGGTTTTTCCTTTCCCTTCTTCCTGCAAGTATTCTTATATTCTCAAGCAAGACAATTCCTACAAAGCTTTTATCCTTTTATCCTTTTTATTTTATAATGCTTAATTTAGCATTAAGTTCTTTAATTTTCCTTCACATTTTGTTGGCAATTTATAATGAAAGCGAGTGTTATTTGGCATAATGGAATTTTTACCAGTGTCAGCAGTACTCTCTTTCAGATCGAGGCTTGGTCCATCTTTGTGAGAACAAATGGGGCTATACGATGGAGGGTGAGCAGTGCTGCTACTTGACTGCCTCTGTTTCACATGACACAGAGTACAAGCAGGGTGTTGGGCAGTGCTGGTGGAGCTGAGAGAAGCATGTCTGAATCATCCTCATCGTTGGACTAGTCTCCTGTTAATGGCATGGTAACAAATAGTATATTTTACATCAATAACCACTGCCTTTATAGAGCACCCTCCATTTGTCAGCTCACAAAGCAGTCATTTCAACTTTTCTGTGTTGGCTAAGCTGGAGTATAAATAACTGACTTTCCAAAGATTATTGATAGAGCTTGTTTTAATTAAATAACAGAAGGTGAACTAGGCAGGCAGAAGTGGTCGGGGGACTGGGGCATTAGCTCAGCATGAGAAAGATTTATGTCCTTCTTATACATGCTTCCTGCAGAGCCTTAAGGAAACCACCTACCCTGTTGTGCCCTCTTTGACCGAAGTGGACAAATAATCATTCCTTGTTTCATGAGAGTTTGATGTAAGGATAAATGTATCAAGGATGAGTAGAGCATACAGCCTGTGTAACAAGAGTGATGATGTACATGTCTTACCATATGATTAGTTGTGAGGGGTTTTTGAACTTTGCATGGTCTGACCACCTTACACCCTCCCTTGAAATAAACTGTTTTCAGTCACAATGCGATTTTATCCAGTCTTTGTAAAAATCTGATCACAGTATTTGTTTGAATTTTTTCCTAGCACTGGTCTGAAGTAAAAGAGGAAGATGTTCAAGAGGAAGATGAAACTATACATGGATGCATTCCTAACTGACTGTTGCAGCTCCTCGGTCAGATTCTCAGCTGAGAGAGCTGCAGGGTAATTGGATTACAGTTACTGTAAATCTCCTGATTGACACCATCTGAGAATCCAGTTCCATCTTCCAAAATCAGACACTTTTTCAAAGGACTGTGATATCTATAATGTTTTTCCTGGCTCTTTGTAATAAGAAAATAGAATGAGTTTTTACAGTGAACTTCTGAGCTTCTCTGAATTTAAGTTTACTTTTACTGTAGTACCGTTTTTTATGTCACAACTAGGCTGCAGATTGAAAGGCTGTCAGTGTCAAGGGAATTTGGTGTTTTACATTTAGAAGGAACATTTAATGAATTATGCTGCCCCCAGATAACCCCTATTTCATTTGTATATAATGCTCAGGGCTAAGGATTGTCTTCCTGATCCTTTTCAGATGTTAGGCAGTATGATTCAAGAGTGGTCACATTACTGCTCCCATCCTTACTTCAGACTCAATCCTGCAAGTGCTGAGTGCCTTAACTCCCACTGAGGACATAAAATGGCTTTAATACAGCAATAATCTTAAATTTATCAAAAGCATAAAGTTCAGAGTGAAATCAAATGCTTAACTTTTTTCTCTGTGTGGCTGGTGGGCAAAACATATTATGTAAACATGACCTTTTAGTAATTTAATATTTAGTGCTTTTTATATTTATGCCTAATTGCTAGATTTCTTTTAAATGAAAAGTACTCTAAAACATTAGATTGCCTATAAATATTCTGTCCCCTTAATCCCTGGAGGTATTACTGACTCGGCTCCCACTAACCGGGCTTGTCAGTTTGCTGTTCCACATCTTCAGGAGGGGAGCTACAGATCTTTAAGTTGATGTTGGAAATGAGCTAAGAGGAGTGCACCAAAGAGCATATTGGTAAGAATATAGGAAGAAACTAATTTACTACTTAACAGCCATGCAATGTAAAACTGAAAAATTAATCAGACATCGGGCTTCAGGGTTCAAGTTTGTTGTCTGTCAGGGTCAGCGGAAAGATTTCTCCCCCCTCCCCTCTCTCAAGGCACTGGTATAATTGCCTCTATGCGTTATAGACAGCAGCATCTCTTCATATAGCACATAGCAATTGTCAGTGGGCTCTGGAAACTGGGCCTTACCTCTAGCGTGATTATATGTTTCACACCACACGTCCCGATTTTGTGTTTGCTTTCATTTTGTTTTTAAATATGTACACGATTTGCAGCCTATAAATGCATGTGTGTATTGTACCTATGTGAGATATCAGACCAGATGAAAAGGGTTTGCTTTTCAGCTGTGAGGTTCAGCAGGTGGATGAAAGCCAGTTTCATGGGGATCTATGAAGTTGCAAGTCCTCCAAGTGACTGGACCCTCACCATGGCTGCATAGTTTAGCTAGTACAGGTAGTCCCCAGCTGTAAAACTAGGTGATGAAAAATGAACTAAATTCACTCTGGAAAGAATATACAATTTTTACACAAAATGAAGCACAGTCTTCTTTAACACTTCTGAAGTGTTACCTGAGGGCTGCGTTTGGCCACTGATTTCTATCCCACCCAGACATACAAACAGAGCAGCAGCCTATAGCAGAGTGATGTGTTCAAACACTGTCAGCCTGAGCCTTGCCTAGAAAAAATTGAAATAACTTCAGTAAGTATAGTATATATCATTGCCTACAGTGGAACTGTGCTAATTTAATTACCTGAAGACCTGTCCTGTGTTTCCTCACCTGTGCATCTTTGATTCATTCACTTGCTTTTAAAAGCAGGATATGGAGATCCTGCTATGATATGGAAATGGTGGCATCACTGTCCCTGCAAGTGCTCAAGAAACGTGTAGATGAGGCCCTTAGTGACATGGTTTAGTGGTGGACTTGGTAGTCTTGGGATAATGGTTGCACTTGATCTTAAAGGTCTTTTCCAACCTAGCTGATTCCCTAATTTTGAGCCTGTGAGCTAAGATGCTAAGACTGTGAACCCAACTTACAGTAGTTTGAAACTTAACTGCATTTTCTAGATACTTTTAAGATACCTGAATTCCTTCAAAAATCCAAATCAATTGAAGATATTCTTTTCACTCTCTGCTGAGTGTTTAACAAATCATTTCACACTGACAATATGGTTGCAAAGCTGCATAGACAGTCTTTGAGATTGGTCTCAGCCTCTTTGCTCTCTTTACTTAACACTGCATCTTTGTGGAAAGACGATGAAGCACAATCCTAAGGCCTCAAAAGGATATACATTAAAACTCATAGATCCACATCTAAATCTCAAGAAAAAAAGAGGGGTTGCATTGCATGCAGTAGGCATGTAAGAAAATGCCCAGCAGAATCTGAAAGGGTTTTGTTATTCCATTTAGGGAGATAAGTCAATGATGGCTGTACCCTTGTTTCAGGGAAAGCTCTGCCCTGATTAATGTCATCAAGAATACAAGTGTTGCTGAGTTATAGTGAAACAATTAAATAATATGGTGGTGTTCTGTCCAAAACCAGACAGTTTTAGTAGTGTCTTGAATAACTGAAACTTGCAGAGTTTTTTCTGCTGATGTGCCCAAGAAGCTAGTGCAAGACCATCCATCCATACACAGCTATATAAACTGCAAATATGCGAGCTACTAGATACGCTTCCCCAATTCCCCATGTAGGTGCCTTTAATCGTTAAATACATCATATCTTATTCCATTCCATTCACAAATAGATGTTCTTAAGATTTTTATGTCATTAGAGTGCCTGCCCTACTCTTCTGACAGCAGTTTTCTTCCCTTAGCTGGGGCAGCAAACCCAAATGTGGTTCAGCCCTTCAGCCTCCACCAACAGCAGCTCAGCCTTCTCTGGTAATTTCAGTGAATTCAGCAGGCTGCGAAGGAGGATGACAGAAGTGTGGCTATGTGCTTCTTTCCATCACGGCTGGAATAGTGGCCATAATCCCCAGCTAAAGGGCAAAGCAGATATCCAGGGACAGTGACCCCTTAAACTACCTCAGTGAGCACTGGCAGAGGCCATCTGAGCACACCCTGAGGGCTCACCACTCTCCCTAGGGAGAATGAATGCAGATAGCTACTGCACCATCAGTTTTCATCTCACCTTACCACATGCTGATTTCACTATATAAGCAGGGTGGCAAGCAAGTAGAAATGCCTCTTCTAAAGATAC